>SKCR01003918.1:0-36287 GCA_019454045.1 Zanthoxylum bungeanum | reverse complement strand
CATCATATCCTCTGACCTGAGATCATATGATGACTTGTGCGATAATCCTTGGTTCACTAGTATATCCTCATTCGACTATCCACGTCCTTTAAATAAATGCTAGATGGCCTTGAGCGATTGACGTACGAAGTCACGTATGCTTCAAGATGGGATCCGATAACTTTGATAATTAAAGTTATAGATGTTTCAAGGAAACTTAAAGTTGCGGATATAAGTCTTTGGCCAAAGCAGTCGATATCTTAGAGATATCAAAATCCACAAGATACAGTTTAAAGATATGTCGAGTATAAGGATTTGACTTTACCATCATCCTAGACTCGATAAGAAACATAAATATCGGAAGGAATGAGATGACATGCTCTAAGTGTATTCTAACAGGTTCATATATTTTTCCACTTCATTCATCGACTAGGGGCCATGGCTTGCTGCTAGGCGATTACCCATGGTCTGTGGAATATCATAGAGATGAAATATTAAAGAGTTAATATTATTCCACTGCTACTCGACAATGAACTTAGAACGGTCGCACAAATAGTTCTCGTCTATGTTACAAATTCGAGGATGTTTATTAAAAGTTAATAAATGATTATTTTGGAATTTCCTAATTGGATTAGGATATTCGGGATATTTCGGAAATATTAATTTGATTAATAAATTCGAAATATAAAATCAGATTTAATTGTTGAATTAAATATTTGATATTTATATTAAATAAATTAAATGTAATTTTAATTAATTATTAATTAAATTAAGTAAGTTAAATTAATTAATTAATATGCCAAATAATATTTAATCTATTGGGCTTTAATTTGGTGGGCTAGCACCCAAATTAATTAGAGTCATATTTAAGATTAAATAGGGAAGTATTTATTTAATTAGGATTTCCTAATCCTAATTTTATCTTGGAAAGAATCTTTAAGAGATCAAATTTGATTTGGGGAGATATTGGATTGACCTTATTGTATTAGGATACAATTAAAACAAATCCCATGCCTATATATTGATATGCTATTCACGTTGAAGCAAAATTTGTTCACGTTGAAAACAAAATAAGCAAACATAAGCAATTGATTTTTAATCAATTGAGGCTGTTTACATTGCTTCTACATATGCGCAAAAGACAAGAAAATAATAAGCAATTGTTGTTTCGTTGTTGCTCACGTTGCATGTGTATATGCGCAAAAGTTCAAACCAGGGCAAAAGGTGCCCACTTTGAAAGAAAGCATAAGCATGTTTTGTTGCATACTTAAGCAAGCGCATATATATATATATATATATAAACAAGCAGCGATTTGATCGTTGTTTTTTTTGGCAAGAATATTAGTGTGTGTATATATACACATACGCTAATATATACATATATATATATAGTTGATATATATGCAATTGAAGATTTGATCTCTCGGGAATAGTTCCAATCCGTTTCTAAAGACTTCAATATCCTAGAAAAGAAAATGAGTTTCTTTTGTTCTCAATAGTGGGAGCGATTTGTTCGTAGAGGAGCGCTAGTGTGCCAACTAGAGGTGCAACGCTTGGTGCACTATTGCGAGAGAAAAATCAAGGAGGATATTCAAGAGGCTCGAGAAAGATAACAAGCACATCGAGATATGTTTTGTTATATGTGAATATTATTTAAACTTAGGTATGTTGTATGGCTGTAAAATCATTTCAAAAAAGTATTTACTAAAAATTTGATCATGTAAATTGTTTTTTTTTTTAATAAAAAAAAGAAAAAATTGACTTACGGGATATAAATCCATAAATCATTTTATAAAAAAAAAAATTCATATTTTCCAAGGTTTTATATCTCACTTCTAAGTTCTAATTACTATTATAAAATATTTATCGAACAAATTATTAGGTGCGACTAATTTAAAAAATGCTTTCCTAAAAAATTTTCAACTAATAGTCATATACCATAAAATATTTTCCTTTCAGAAAAATGATTTTCATATAAAATATAAAATACTTGTGATAGTTGATGTGAAGTACCAGGCTTGAGGAGAAACGATAAACATACAAAATGAATTTTTACATAATCTATTACCCAGTTTCGGATGAGTCAAAAGATTTATTGGCCAGGCACCACAAACCCTAAGCTAGCTTGAAACAGTCCATAAACCTCTTTAGCTCGAGTTGAAATAGTCTATCTGTTGTTGCTGCTTAGCTATCTCTTGTTGCCGCTGCAAATCAGAAAAATTAAAAAAACATCACTGTTTTTTTTTCAAGTTTAAAGAAATAGTTTTAATTAGCTCTTGGCGATTAATTTTTACATCAACTAATTTGGAACATGCCCAGCCTAACTGAATTCATTATTATTATTATTTTTTTTTAGTAATCACAGTGTCCGGGGAATGATTTCAAGGAAATATATCTAGTGGAACTAGAACTTTGAACCGGAGAAAAAACAAACTACTCAAACTCAAGACCTTTACAACTAAGGCAACCCCTTGTAGTTAACAGAATTCATTACTTGTTAATTAGTAATAAGAAAAATTCAACAATTACTAAAACGGGGGATGATCATTAATTGGTGTCTCACAAGTAGTGTGAGTGTGTATATATTTCAAATTTCACAAATGTGCAAAAATATTGGATTTTAGAAAGAGTTATAACTAAATGTAGCATTTTAATTTAGTGTGGCACTGCTAGCATTTTAGATTTACATCTAAAATCTTATCCAATACATGCATGACACACCAATTAACACAATTGTATACATTATATCTATCTATCTATCTAAAGTAATTGTAGTGAGTGAGAGAATCAATGAAGTTAAAATATACCAGAAAAATTTGAGGTAATTATGCTCATCCTCCAACATTTTGCCCTATATAAGTTCATCCAAACAAAAACAAACAAACATCAAAGTTAGCCAATTAGCTAGCAAATTTTTACTAATTAATATAAGAACATCAAGAACCTTCCATTTGTACTAGTATTAAACAAGCCAACTGAATAAAAACCTTATACAAAGATATATTAAATTTAAATTACTGTATTTTTTAATATATATATATATATATATATACACACACACATACACATACACATCAAAACGTTCATCAAACTCGAGAAAATAAACAAAATATTAAGTAAATGGGACGGTAAATATTGATATATTTTCCGCTCATCACTTATAAATTAATGACATGAATTCCACTCTTTACATGCTTCAATCCTTAATTATTACATAGGCATCTGTATGTTACTAGTTATTAGTTAGCTCGTGCCTTGAAAAGAAAGATTTACATATACGAGTGCATCAAAACAAACAAAAATTAGATAAATGAATAAATCTTTATGATGTAAAGCTAAATAATGAAGTTTCTTCTGTTGTTTGATATGTTATCGTAATTAAACTAATTTCTCAATAGAACTATTAGGAACCACTCTGGAGGACTGGACCTTTATAGTTTCTTCTATTAACTGATGATAGCTGACTGCAAACCTCAACTTTGACATCAGTTGTAACATAACTTTTATCGAAAACTCCTTTCCTGAAAACTCTGTAATATCATATGCCAAACACATCAAAACGTTCATCAAACCCGAGAAACTAAACAAAATATTAGGTAAATGAGGCGGTAAATATTGATATATTTTCCGCTTATCACTTATAAATTAATGACATATGAATTCCACTCTTTACATGCTTCCATCCTTAATTATCTTATGTTAATATCTATATGCTCATATATCATTAGTATACTTTGCATACACTCATACATGCTCAGAATTAATAATTTTCAATTCCACTATTATACTATAGGGCTGATTATGCTCTGTTTTACTAGGGTCAGACTTAGACCATCATTTTCAGGGGCTGACAGAACCTCATGGGTAGGACCTGACTTAATCTTAAACTTTCAAGGTCTGACTATGTTTACTGGTCAGGTTCTGACTTGGCTATTAGATCGTCAGGGTCTGAATCATTTTACTGAGAAGCTCATCAGGGGCTGAATCTAGTCAGATTTCAAGGGCTGAGCTTAATCTAAGTCAGAGTCTGACTTAATCCGAAATTGGTCAGGATCTGGAATTTCAGGGACTGATTTTCAGAGTTACATTACAATCAATGGCTGCCATTCAATGTCTGCTTTTGAGTTCGCTACTAGGGTCTGACTTGGATTCAGGTTCAGGGTCTACTTTCCGAACCTATTCTAAGAGCAGGGGCTGACCACACATTACTTCCCAAAGGCTAGTCAGAAGCCCATGTTCAAGGTCTGATCTAGGACTAATCAGGGCCTTATCAGGGGCTTATCTTAGGGGCTGATCTAAAGCTTTACTTAGGGTCTGATCATGGGTAGCTAAGAGGCCATTTTAAGAGGCATAACTAGGGCTGTTCTAAGGCTGAATTAGAGTTTGTTATCACACTCAATTTAAGACCAATAGTCAGGGTCCGACATCAGGGGCTAAGGCTAGAGTTGGTCTTCAAATTCAGGGGATCCTTACCAATAGGAAGCATTTTATATGTTACAATTATAAAATGCACAAAAATTTACTATAAGAGAGATGAAATTTTCTTCTGAACACATATTATGAGGCAATAGGAAGCATTTTATATGTTAGGGGTCGGACCCCCTCAATTTGTTTTTTTAAAACTGTTAGTATTAAGTAAATAATAAAATACCTAACATATAAAACTAGTACAAAAACATTCAAAGATAATTATTTATATTTTAATTAATTTTTATTTATTTTTTAGTATGTTTGTATTAATTTTGTGTTAATCTATCATTGCTCCTTAACCAGATACATATATAAAATAAGCAATATAACCATGCAATAAAGTGCATTTATTGGGTAAAATCAAGCATCAAAATATTCCATCTTGTACATCACCATTAGGAGCGTAGCAATTAAGAATGCATTGGTTAGGAGAGGCAGTTGTTTACGTTTAATTTGAAAATTATTAAATAAATTTGAACAAAGCAAGAAATGATAAACATCTAACAGATCGAGAAGAAGCAATATGAAGATGAAGAAAGTTTAGTGGGGGTTTCTATATTTGACGTGTGAGATAGAAAGTAGGGTTTTTGTTTTCTATAAGTTGCATGCATAATATTCAATTTCGTATAACTTTAACACATGTCTGTACATAGCATGTGGTGTAGGAAAGTGCTTCTGTCATCAGGGGCCGAATCTAGTCAGATTTCAGGGATTGAGCTTAATCAAAGTCAGAGTCTGACTTAATCCGAAATTGGTCAGGGTCTGGAATTTCAGGGACTGATTTTCAGAGTTACATTACAATCAATGGCTGCCATTCAATGTCTGCTTTTGAGTTCGCTTACTAGAGTCTGACTTGGATTCAGGTTCAGGGTCTACTTTCCCAACCTATTCCAAGAGCAGGGGCTGTCATTTAGGTGTAGGAAAGTGCTTCTATCATTTAATGATAATAGCTAGTGCCCTTTACAATAAGTTCCAAATGACTTTATTAATTCTTTTGGTTTCTTATTTTTATTTTATTTTTACAGAAATTGATCAAAGAGAAATGTCGAAAGTCATCAAAGCGTTTAGCTTTTAATACAATTGACTGTAGAGACTCTTGTGGTTCAGTTTTTTCGATTTCAGGATATCCATGCCTTGTTCTGTTGACTGTTGTTGTGCCATGTGTTATGCATCAAGATTTGTTGATACAAAACTTAGAGCCAAACCAATATGGCTAACCGAAAGTGCAATTGCTTTTCAAAAGTTTATAGTGAATTGGTATTCAGCTTGAACTTAAATTGAGCTGCTTGTTTGCACATTTGAGAGTTCTCATTTTATTTGAACTTTCAATTCACACATGTGGGTATTTCAAGCATTCAAGAACTTTCAACTGTTCTGCTTTTTGTTCACATAGACAGGGGTAGTAAATTCCATTTTTACATTATCCAAGCTTTGAGTTAATTATGACTTGGGTTTGGTGTAGCATTGATGATATATATGTCTATTTTGTATTGTTAAACTTGCAATCTTACTAAGGACTATGGAGTGTGTTTCTGTAAGTTAGAAAAAGTGATTTTGATAATGCATTAGATGGTCATCTCATCATGATTATAGAATGGCCTTCTACACTACACTATTTATGAACATGATTCTGACAGAATGAGCTAAAATGAAAATATCAAAGAGATTCATTAGTACCCTTACTTTTATGAATAAAAAGATCTACTGCCCCTTAGTTTGGTTTTCCCCTTTTTTTCTTAGTGCAAACAAAATGTGAGATTTTTGAAGTGGGATAATTTTGAAGGTTCTGATTTATTTATTTATTTATTTTTATCTTAATCTATTTTCATGGACTTGAATCTTAAATTTGTTTTCACTTTATTAGGTGAAAAATAAATAATTTTGAAATTGTATGAGAAAATAGTACGAATTAAAAATTTTCATACTTAACAGTATTTAAGCTATTTATTAGGTTGTAAAATGATAACTTTTCCATTTGTAGTAGTTTTTATTTGAATTGAGGAATGCATCTTTCATTTATTAAATAAGTTTAGATAGGCTCCCTCTTGGAATACATAATGGGTCGACTATTTACGGGTAAATAAATAGATTTATTTATGTATTTCTATAATTGGCTCAATAATGGGCCAATCAACAAATTACGAACTTACATCCCAATTAAATTGAAATTCAATAAGTTTTCAAATCATATGTTACTTAGACCTCATCAATAATATTGCATTAAATAAACAAAAGATAAAGAGTTTGATACAAATCAAGAAGAATACATGAATTTCGTGTTCCAGGTTAATAAACCAATATATCACCCAACTATAAGATAACCACTTCATCTTTAATTGATATGAGAAGAATTCACAATCCTGAATAGTTTATTAATATTGAATTTTCTTCAATCTACTTTCACGCAAATTTTATTTACTTGTTTTAAGTCACAATCCCAATCAAAACAATCAATCTATTAGATACCAGTAATCATTTGACCTCATTAAAATTAATAGTATATGTATTAAGTCTTCGTGGGATCGATACTTTTTATACTACTTGAACGATACGTGCGCTTGCGTTATACGTGTGTGTAAGCACCGGTCATATACTCTTAAATGCTGCAGCTATCGGGATAATATGACAAGGTCATGATTATTTGATTACAGAGACTAGTTGCTAGTGATCCGATATATGCTTCGTACGGGATAGACACAATTCCAACCCCAGGCCTAGCATGTGACATCCGATACTGGATCGTAATACGCAATACTTAGTATACTATGCTTGATAAAGATTATATATTCCTTAAAAGAATATTTCTGGAGAATTGGGTAGGCACGGTGTTTTGCTAGAAGCCAACCATGTCTTGTAAATTGGTAAGAACATGGTGCTAGGTACGCACGTATTCGGATAGTCCGATGACCGGATTTACTGCCAACATATCCAGAGATCTCATGGGTTACTTCCCAAAGATTCACCGATGACATTTGACTCGAACAAAATTAATCTAGGATTAATTACGGCAAGAATTTATCTGGGATAAAATTCGGATAGAAGAGAGAGAACTATTAATTTGGAATTAATCGATTAAACAATATATTGGATATATTAATTGAAATTAGATTTCAAAGCGGAATTAAAATTGGATTTTAATTCGGGCAAACAAATTAATTTAGAATTAATTCTTAAGCGACTTTAATAATAATTTTGCAATGCATAATTATTTAATTATATTATTTAATTATGTCGCAACGGTAAATTCGTTTAATTCGGAATTAAATGAACCCGGGCCCGAGCGAAGTTGCGTGTTGGATTGTTAGACTTAAATTTGAAATTTAAAAGTGGTGGGACCCACTTGATTTACATCAACAAGATTGACTAGTGATTGAAGTTGTTAATGGTTGAGTGAAAGCTTGGATTGCTTATTCAACACTCAATCAAAAACCAACACACTTTGTTTTAATTTTGGAAAGACTTATACCACTAAACACACAAAAAGCTCTCTCTCCCTCCTAGCCATTGTCGTGAGCTTCCTTTCTCCCTTTATAAATTTTGTTGCAAAATTTCTTCAAGCTAGCACTTAAAAGGAGTCAACTAAAGTGATAGGGAAACTAATCCCTTGGGTTTGGAACACAAACACAAAGCTTTGAGCTTCTTAAACGAAAATATTTTTGAAATCTCAACATCCGATCATTGTAAGTATTTCCGCAACTTCTTTGAATATTCACACACAATATCATCTTAGAGATCCTCGATATGTTCTCGGAACACTAACAGTATTCTCGTTTATTCCAAACTTTTTTTTCCTATCATTACACTTAAATTTAACATTCATCCACATAGATTCATCCTTCATAATCAAACGTGCAATGAACACAAATTAATTATACCCTGATTCTAAGGGAATTACCATAATGCCAGCCATGCAATAAATAAAGAAAATAATAAATAATAAAAGGAAAGGCAAGCAAAAGAACATGTAATGAGACCGAGATGATTCATAAATTTATTTCTTTCACTTTTTTGACTTGGGTCATTGGGTCCCACCTCAGGCAAAAAAAGACTAAAAAAATGTGCCAAAAACTGAGCATCATCCCACCCCGACACAGCTGACACACTCCCCCCTCTTTATCTCATTGTCAACTTACTAAATTGCCCCTCTCATTATCAATTTTGACTTCTTCAACTATTATACATTACAAAATTTATATATTTATATATATTAATTTAAAAATAATTATATAATAATTATATCTCCATTTGTGATTTTAATAATTATTTTTTATTTTATAATTTTTTTTTTTTTGTTAATAAATATTACAATTTCGTATCATTCATTTATTTTTTTGATTCATTTTTAATTTAGTTAATACTACTTATTTATTAAAATAATATAATTTAACCAAATAAATTTAAATTATAAAATAAAATAAATTTTATATATACTCATAATTATTTTTTTTGGAATTAAAAAAAAGGGAACGATAAGGGGAATTGTCCCCCTTTCTTTAATTTTTTTTTAATTTTTTTTAATTCCGAAAAAAATGGGTCTCATAATTTTTAAAAAATATATATATATTTTATTAAAAGTTGTGTTGATTTTGATTTTGATTCTGAATCTGATTCTGGTTCTGATTTTATATTTTCTTTATTAAAAGTTATTTGTCTTATTTAATTTCGTAAATCAGTATCTATATATACTTTTACTTTTTTTTTAAAAATATTTTATTAAAAGTTGTGTTGATTCTGATTCTGATTCTGATTTTATATTTTCTTTATTAAAAGTTGTTTGTCTTATTTAATTTCGTAAATCAATATCCATATCTACTTTTACTTTTTTTAAAAAAAATATTTTATTAAAAGTTGTGTTGATTCTGATTCTGATTCTGATTTTATATTTTCTTTATTAAAAATTGTTTGTCTTATTTAATTTCGTAAATCAGTATCCATATCTACTTTTATTTTTTATTTTTTAAAATATTTTATTAAAAGTTGTATTGATTCTGATTCTGATTTTATATTTTCTTTATTAAAAGTTGTTTGTCTTATTTAATTTCGTAAATCAGTATCCATATCTACTTTTACTTTTTTTTTAATTATTTTTTTATTTGTGTTTACTTCTTATATAAAGAGGTAGTTTGTAAGTTTGAAGGTAATATCATTTTAGCCTCGCTCATCCCATTCTCTATTCCTCCTTCAACATTTCATTCTCTCTTCTTAGAATAGAGTTATCATCTTTGGGAAACATTATGGATAACTGTAACTTGGGCTCATTTTCAAATAGTTGGTCAGGCGAGAATGAAGTTCGAAGTGGGGAAAGCATCTACAGCAATAGTCGTGATTATACAACTGAATTTACTACAGACCATGTTATTTTTATGTTTGTATTATGTATATTCGTTATTTATTTTTAAAGTGTAGAAATTATGTATATTTGTTATTTATACATCTTAAGTATTTTTTTTATATAGATATTTAAAAGTAGAGAAGATATGATAAATTGGGCGAAAAGAGTTGGTCTAGAAAATAATATTGTGATAATGATTAAAAATTCTGCTAATTTGAAAGGCGGCAAGCTGCCAAAGTGTCATGTTGAAGGTCAATCCATAATAAAAAATAGTGGGACAAAAAAATATGAATGCCCATTTGAGCTGCGAGATATACCAAAACCTCCAGACGGTGTTATGTGGGGATTAAAGGTTACATGTGGTTTCCATAACCATCAAGTAGCAGAATATCTTGATGGTCATGAATATCCGTCTAGGCTAAAACCGTTAGAGAAACAATTTATGCTTGATATGGCCAACAGCACCGCACCTCGTGAAATTCTTAGTGTTTTAAAAGAAATAGACCTGTAAAATAATACGGAGATCAAAAGCATTTACAATGTTATTTCCAGAAACAAAGAAGCGAAATGGGGTGGTCTAACTACTATTCAATATGTTTTGGATCAATTGATTAAGAAAAATTATCTTAATGATTACCTTACAAATCCAGACACCAATGAAATTACAGATATTCTTTGGGTTCATCCTAAAAGCCTAGAGTTGTCTGTTAACTTTCCTTATGTGTTAATCATTGATGCAACAAACAAGACCAACGAGTATCGGATACCACTATTGGAGGTTGTTGGTATCACATCCACAATGCGAACTTACTCGCTTATGTTCGCATATCTTAGTAATGAGACGGCTGGGCAACTAACATGGGCATTATCAATCTTGAAGAAATGGATGGTTGAAAAATGAGCATCATTGCCATCAGTTTTTGTTTCAGATCGGGATTTGGGGCTTATTAAAGCCATTGAAACATGTTTTCCCATAGCTCATCACATTCTTTGTATTTGCCACATAAATCGGTGCGTAATGAAGAAATGCAGTCATATTCTTGTGTTTGCGCGATTTTTGTGCGCGAGAAGAGAGAAGAGCGTGTAAGGTTCAAACCTCATGAGACAAAGTCCCAGCAAGGGGTGTTTGATTAAGTGAATAAGCCTCCAAGGGGCACAAACACACAAATTACAGTCCTAGATTATAAAACTACGTAATAAAAGATAAAATGCCCATTTGAGTATTCATTTGATTGGGGGTTTTTCATCTTTGTACAAATAAGCCTTTTATAGTGAAGTTTGTAAACCGCTTGGCAATTTCAGTAGCTCTCTGCAACTGATGGATCATGTCTTCAACCGTTGAGCTGTGCGTCTCAACTGCTTGATCGTGGGGGGGAAACTGCCTAACTATTGTAGTCGTGGGATCAACTGCTTCACGTGTTCTCGTTCTAATCACTGCTTCGGTCGTCCTAAACCCTTCATCGCTTTAAACGCTGTTTCGATCGCCCTGAGCTCTTTGTCGCTCTCATTGCTGTTTCGGTCGTCCTGAGTCCTTTGTCTTCTTAATCGCTGTGTAATCCAGTGATTACTCCGATCGCTCTTCCTTTCGTCGTCCTTCTTGCCTTCATCCTTTACTCCTTCACTCTATGGTGATTTCGCTCTAGGGTTACATTTCTTCTTTTGTCAACAATTGTCCCCCAAATTCACCTTGGTTGAATTGGAAGTGAAATCGAGGTGAATTTCTCTATATTAGGGTGGAAAATGTCGGCTTACAATTCCTCGTGTAACGACACCTGTCTAGGGTGACTTTATAATTTCTTTCCCATTTTTCGTTCTTTCTTCTCACTCGGGGGAGGCTACTACATTAAATGAGGCATGGCCTGACATCGTTTTTCTTCTCGGCCTCGACTAGTTAGCTACCCGACTGATCTTTCAGTACAGGCAATCTGCGAAACCGGGGAGTGCAATACCTTCCACTTAGAGGAACTCGGTCATCCGCTGCCAACAGATGTTACCCATCTGCATCGTTACATTCCATTTTGCACCTCAAACCATGTGGATGGCCTTTGGCTCACTTTCTTACATTCCATTTCACAACTCAGTAAAGAAAAACTCTTGTTTCCGACGGCCCCCGTTCCATACAGATCTTTTTCTTTTTTCCGGCTCTGCTCTGCTCCATCTGTTTCTTCCCTCTTCCATCTGTTCAATAAGGAATTTGCTTGGTTATGGGAGGCCAAGCTGAGATGTTTTGAGTAGGATTGGCCCTTGGCCGGGCGGTTGAAAGAGGTTATAGTTGTTATTTTCCTATTGTTCACAAGCTACTTTTCAGAGCATACCCTATAACCTTCCTCTTTTTACATACTCTCAAGACATGATACTGTTCTCATTTGCAATGCTTTCCACGTGCTACCTGACCGATTGATGGGTTCTCTGCCCTAGGCCTGACTTTGCCGAAAGTAAGCATGTAGCCTGATAGTTTTGTCACATCAACTCTATTTTCTCCTCTGCTACATGCAATAATAATGGTGACAACCTGGACGATGCTCCTGGGGATCAACTCATGTTGACACATATAAAGAGAAATCATGGATTTTAGATTTCTGTCGGTCGCCAAATGAACGGTTAGATAAACTGTTGAGCTTCCCAAAAATTACTTTTATCCGATTTAGTTTTGAGAAGTGCTTGGCTGATCTAGTGAAAGGCCGATGCTGTGATGTTAAGAGAGTGGTAGAACCCGGGGGAGCAGCTCACGCTCTTGAAGGATTCGTCTGATGAGCTCCAGGGATCCTCGGCTAGAGACGTTCTATCACCCAGATGTTGTATTTTTGAGGATGTTTTCGTCCTGTATTAATGGTCATACATTACAAAGACATTACATTTTCGTGCTCCCATAACGAGGGCACATATTTTTTCAAGTATTTACCATTTATCGCCCTAACATGCACTTTTTCATTCAAATCTTTTAAATGATAGGCCTCATTTGGTAATACATCTTTTACTTCAAATAAAAAAAAAAGTGACCATTTTCCATATGCCGGATCTTTGGAGCCCAGTGGCAATATAGTTTTCCATACTAACTCGCCATTTCTGAACGATTTAGCCATGACTTTCTGATTATATTCCTTGACTATTTTTCTCTTTTGTGCTTCCAGACGATTCACAACATCGCATTTAATATCGTCCAATTCCAGCAAATTATGGATCATTGCTTCGTTGTAGTCATCATTTGTTAATTCTTTTTGCAATTTCACCCTAGTAGATTCAATATTTACTTCAACTGGTAGCACGGCCTCTTGACCATATACCAATTGAAATGGTATGACCGAGGTACTCATTCGTGGTGATGTTCTATAGGCCCACAGAGCTTGACTCAAACATTCGTCCCATTGCCTAGCATTGTCTGTCACCATTTTTCGAATCAATCATTTAAGGGTTTTTTTGGACGATTCGTGTAGGCATTGCATTTTTGCATGTGAAACCCGATGATGAGTCTCAGTTGGAGGCACTACCTTTTTAGTTAAGGATATTGCGGGAAACGGTCATCGGAAGGGAATCGGTATTTCGTTAGATTCTTATTCACTTGTTTAGCGTCAAGCTCACTTGTTGGACCTCCGTTTAGAGCACCTTTAGCCTAAAAAACCCAGAACCATTTAACCTTGGCCCAAACCCACTCACCAAACCAACACAACACCTAGCCCACCATACTTGGCCCACACGCCCAAGGCATTCAAAATACAATCCAATTAAATTAAATAATTAATTAAATAATATACCAAATTAAATAAAATCTAAATAATCACCTACCAAATAATAAAAATACTTACCCAAGTTAAAGAAATTGCATGCTTAATTAAAATCAACCAACAAATATTATTCCTAATTAATATATTGTATTCCTAATCTAGCCAAGATTTGTCCCCCCTCAATCTAATCATTTCCTTGTTGGATACCAAATCAAATCCTTGCTTTTAATGCTAAATCCTATTCCTTGTGAGATAAGGAGTAACCCTAACCCTTCTCTATATAAACAACCCCTCACCAAGCTCTCCCCCTCCTCTCTCATTCACGCATACACAAGAAAATAAACCCTAGACATCCTCTCCAACATTCACGTATAACACGCACAAAATTCCCTTCACTGCCCTCATAATTCATTGCCTCGCTCTTCACGCAATAATATAGCCTGATTTGCCACTCCCCGCCTGCCAGACTCCACTCATGTAACCCTCAGCCACTTTCACGCCACCTGCCTCCTCCTCTCATCTCACACAGAGCACTTCACGCGAAAATCAAAACCAAAAGCCACACCTGTCCACGCCTCATCACACGTCCTTGACTAGCCCACCAAGCTTCACAACACATACGGCTTGGCCATTGTCCTCACGCTCGAGCCTCACGCTAAAATATAAAGCACCTACATTCAGCCACGCATAGCTTCATTCACGCACACAAATTGATCACATAACTCCCCTGACCTTCGCTCCATACAACAAGCGTATACTCAAAGCCTGCCTCACGCCATAAAATAAACCAAATCAACGCCAAAAAACCCCCTCATGTGAAGCAATAAATCAACACTAAATAGCCGCATATCAACACCAAAACTGCACTATTTCACATCCCAAAATAGTCACATTATTACCGAAAATCACACTAAAAAAATAGCAGCCCATTATCCTTTAATTAACCACCACAAATAGTCCCCGAAACACCCAAAACAATAGCTTTGAAGACCTGAAACAGTAAGCAGAAAATACAGAGGAAACATCAGCAAAACAGAGGTAAAACAGCAAGCAAAACAGTGAGCTAAAACGCTAAACCAGTGAACCGGAAGAGTTGCGGAGCGATAGCCCTTCCGACGGCCGTGAAATGCAAGTCTGAAAGACGACTTAAAAGGTTAGACCTGAGGGTATTTTCCACATTCGTTTTTTGTTTTACCTTTATTATTCATTGAGTATTATTCGCATGATTGATATGTTAAAAATGCATGTTGTGGCCCTTGAGTAGATAAATATGCATGTATCATGAAATATTGTATGTTGTGAACTTGGAATAGAATGAAAGATGTGTCAACTCTCGCGGTATATTGAATGGAAACCCAGACGTAATTTCCGTAGCCGAATCTGAATGTACGGTAGTGCGGTCTGTACTCGGGATACAACTCCATGTACCGCTTGAGTAAACAGCACCCTCTTTTGTTTTATGTTGTTTTGGCTTATTTATTTTTTGTCATTTGAATTCTGCATGTTACTTGTTTATGCATGATGCAATCGAGTGCATGGGCTTAGTAAGTGCGATGAAAGGTCCCCTAATTGGAGGGGTTAAAATCATTTACCACGATGCTTCACCGCACCGATTGATGTGTGTTCGGTTGAATGCAAGATATGTTAAATCGGGCAAACTAAGTTTGATATTATTGTCTTTAATTCTTTGTGTGCATGATGCAATCGAGTGCATGGGCTTAGTAAGTGCGATGAAAGGTCCCCTAATTGGATGGGTTAAAATCCTTTACCACGATGCTTCGCCGCACCGATTGATGTGTGTTCGGTTGAATGCAAGATATGTTCAATCAGGCATACTAAGTTTGATATTATTGTCTTTAATTCTTTGTATGCATGATGCAATCGAGTGCATGGGCTTAGTAAGTGCGATGAAAGGTCCCCTATTTGGAGAGGTTAAAATCCTTTACCACGATGCTTTGCCGCACCGATTGATGTGTGTTCGATTGAATGCAAGATATGTTCAATCGGGCATACTAAATCCCATATAGTCATTCTTATCTTTGTACGCATCATAATGAAAAGCATGTTTATTCCATTGGTTGCATCATTTACCTTAGTATTGGTTTAACGTATTACAATTCATATACCTATGTCATGATGACATTTGAGTATTATTTCTTGTGGTATATCGGATGGAAACCCAGATATAAATTCCGTAGCCGATTCCGAATGGACGGTAGTGCGGTCTGTACTTGGGATACAATTCCACGTACCACTTGGAAAAGTGCTCACATGTGTGCTTGTATAGTTAGTATGTGTGCTTGTGTTTCCATGAATACAATATGCCGATGAAGTTGTATGTTCGTTGCTACTTTGATGTACTTTCACGCATGTAATCTTAGATGTGAAATATATGCAAATTTAGGTGTAAGTTTCATTTTTGTGTATATGGATTTAGAAGCATGATATTCTTGGAAATAAGTGTTACTTAATCTTGATTAAATTATTACACAAATCCTTTCATTACAAGTGACATAAGTAAGAGACCATTCCGAGCCCAACGTTTTGAGGTCTTCCCTTGCGAGGGGTGAGTGCGACCTTAAATCTCATTTTCCCGATTCACACCGGGTGGCGACTCTATTATTCTCCGGTTTAGTCCCCTGTGGCTATTCCGTACTCCCGACTAGGCCGCGAGCCTAGAACAACATGCGTCACTCCAATTCCTGTGTTCCCACAGTCTGGCGACTCCACTGAGATAGAGAATCGGCCCCGAAATATTTTCTTGTAATGTTTGGATTTATGTTCTAATTGACCGTGTCTGTAGTGGATGAAATGGGGGTTTAATCAAAGGCATTTTGAGGCTAGGTAATGGTTTGGTGTCTTCCTTCACTCACTACCTTTCTAAAAGGAAAAGCTGTGAAGGCACCTAGATAGCCATCTACTCGTAGCCTATTGTGATGGACTAATTTGGAGGACTCGTTGTTTATTCCTGACACCAAGCGATAAGAGCCTAAGAGGCTTGGGTATTTAAGTGAGCCTCGCTCCACCCTCCATCTGGGGAATCTACAACGGGAAATCCATTTGACAGTCAGTCACACACTATAGCTCATTGTTACGTACCTTAGTGTATAAAAAAGGGTGCGCTCACTTGGTCGCTCGAACCCTTGATTGGGGAGACCTAGTTATGGGCCATCCTTCGCCGGTGAGAGCCTTTGTCTACACTCTTACGAACCCACCCATAGACCAGGGTTGTATGGTTAAAGTAACAATTATTTCCTTGAGTATGTGCTTGTGGACCATCCTCATTTGGATGCAGTTAGACTATTGTCAGAAATGCGAACTTGCTGGGCCATTTAAACTGGGGTGAGTTCGTATCTTATGACCACTAGGCCCAAAGCTTCTGAAATGTTGATGGGCCATTCTGTAGAAATTATTACTCTATGTTTGTATTATATTTCTTTTATGTTTGTGTTTGGGAACATCATCGTTTGGATCCATTTGGACCATTTGTCATGAGATATGGGCTTGTTGGGCCATTTAAATTGGGACAAGAACGTATTTTATGACAATTGGGCCAAAGGCTTCTAAGTGTTGATGGGCCACTTTGTGCTTGTGTTCAGAACATTACCATTTGGATTTAGTTGGGCTCCTTGCCATGAGATGTGAACTCGTTGGGCCATTTAAACTGGGACGGGTTCACTCATATGATAGTTAGCCCAGAAGCTTCTAAAACGATAATGAGCTGATTTGTTTGAAGATTTTAGTTGATTCAATATGTTATATATGTTACATGCATCTCATGCACCCCATGCATACATACATCATGCTAACCCTTATGTTCTGAAAGCCATCATAGATTCCCGTTGGGTTAGGGAAGAGGGAAGACTCACCAAAAGACCGGTAATAGGTATGAGTACATCCGATAATGAGGTATCCCTGATAGATCAGTTGGAAAATGGTTTCGCCAAGGTCACTGAACAGTTGCAAGCTTTGACTACTGCTGTGGCTGGTATAACTGGGTCTCGTGCCGGGGTTAGTTCCGGGGATGTGAGGCAAGAGGAACCTCCGAACAGATTGGGGGATGATATCCCCACTTTTGATGATGATATGGCAGAGTATGCAACAAGCAAAGTGATTGGGTCTCAGGCAGAATTTTAGAAGCTTCGAGATCAGGTTGAAACAGCTACCTGCAAAATGAGGGGTAAACATGAAGAGTTGTTAGATTATGAGGCAATGACCTTCGGAGAACAGCTGCCAGCTCAGTTTAAAATGCCATACATGGCCAAGTTTAATGGGAATGGAGACCCGATAGTCCATCTGCAGCAATATGTCTCAGTCATGAGTTCAGTGGGCCTATCACAACGCCAAGTCCAAAAGATGTTTGGGATGTCACTCGAGGGGGCACCTGTGGTTTGATATCATAGCCTTGAGAGGAAGGTTAAAGAAGATTGGAAGGAATTGGCAGATGCATTTCTAAAACAGTATGTTACGGACTTGGAGATTGATTTGTCACTCCGAGATTTGGAGAACACTAAGCAGAAGCCGAAGGAGAGTTTCAAAGAGTATGTAGACCGCTGGAGAGGTCAACTTTTGAAAATACAGACTCGGCCTTCAGAGAAGGACCGGATTAAGATGATTATCAAGGGTACTAAGCCCTCAATTTATGGCAAGCTGAGAAGGATGACCTCCATGATTGTGGATTTCTGACAGTTGAGAGAGACTGTTATGGATATTGAAGAGGAGGAGGCTGAACACAGAAAGTTTTATGGCCAGAATAAAAGAACTTTCGGGGGGCATTCTAAGACCAAGCCCACTACGGCCGAGGTCGCTACCGTCAGAAATAGGCGATTCTCCAATCTTGGTAGACCTATGTCAAAGGTGCATGAGAAATTGAAAGGACAAGGACTCCTGAAGCCTTTAGACCCTAGACCAATCCCAAACCCCGTGCCACACTACTTTGACCTGAACCAATATTGCCACTTCCACCAACAAAAATGCCATGACACTGACAACTGCCCCCGCCTTAGGCATGAAATCCAAAACCTCATCAATGCTCAGAAAATACCCGACCCAGAGAAAGAACAACCCAACACACACAGAAACCATCTACCAAACTACCACTTTGTTCCACCACCCTCCTACATGATCAACTCCGGCCTACCCGAAACCTTTGTCCTCCAAACTCTCAACCACCAGGGTTCTTGCATTGAGATAAAGGATAACAGTAATAAAGAACCATAGGTCAAGGGAGAAGGCAATGCTGCGAATGATGAAGATGTTCCTCCTAGTTTATTTGATCCTGCATTTTTAATAAAGACATTGGTTTTGTCTACTTGTTCGAACCTTTTTTATGATAATAAAGACGTTCATTTCGCTGAATCTCTTCTGCAATATGAGTATATTTGAGAAAAGCATTCAATCTTGGTACTATGATACTCAGAACGTAGGGAATCCTCAGAAGAAGCAAGCAGAAAAGATAAGTTGGCCATTCAGAAATTGGGAAATGAAGACAGTGAGACTGTTAGACTTGGAAAGGAAATGAGTTCACAGAACCAATTAGTGTAGACAGATTGAAGCAGTACTTTGCCTAAGGAAGAGAAGACCGAGCTGTCACTAAGGGAATTGACCGAAGACCTAACCCAACGGGATAGGAAACTCATGCATACATGCATACACGTGACACATTTTGCATCCTTTTTGTGTTTGTTTTGTTTTATATTAACAGGTTTCAAAGAAAAAAAAAGGGCGTCAACCAGAAGCAGCAACAGTACAATGTCAGCAGTCTTCAGGAATGAATCATAGGGGCGAGGCCCATATCAGCAGTATCAGTCTGAGGGCGATGCCCATATCAGCAGTATCAGTTGGGGCGAGGCCCATATCAGTATCAGTTTGGGGCGAGGCCCATGTCAGTATCAGTTTGGGGCGAGGCCCACGTCAGTATCAGTTTGGGGATGAGGCCCACATCAGTATCAGCTGGGGGCGAGGCCCATATCAGTATCAGTTGGGGGCGAGACCCACATCAGTATCAGGTGGGGCGAGGTCCACATCAGTATCAGTTGGGGCGAGACCCATATCAATATCACTCTGGGGCGAGGCCCCTATCATTATCAGAATCAATTTTGCCGGGTATGGCACTCTGGGAAAAAGACCCACAGTTCAGGGAAGAAGACCCGTGTCTCAATTCATATCGGGAACAAGACCCACAGTTCAGGGAAAAAGACCCTTATCTCAACTCAAATCGGGAAAAAGACCCAAAGTTCAGGGAAGAAGACCATTGTCTCAACTCAAATCGGGAACAAGACCTACAGTTCAGGGAAAAGATCCTTATCTCAACTCAAATCGGGAATAAGACCCACAGTTCAGGGAAGAAGACCCTTATCTCAACTCAAATCGAAAACAATACCCACAGTTCAGGGAAGAAGACCTTTGTCTCAACTCAAATGGGGAACAAGACCTACAGTTCAGGGAAAAAGACCCTTATCTCAACTCAAATCAGGAATAAGACCCACAGTTCAGGGAATAAGACCTTTATCTCAACTCAAATCGGGAACAAGACCCACAATTCAGGGAAGAAGACCATTGTCTCAACTCAAATCGGGAAAAAGACCCACAGTTCAGGGAAGAAGACCCTTACCTCAACTCAAATCGGGAACAAGACCCACAACACAACTCAACTCAGATTGGGAACAAAACCCACAATACAACTCAATTCAACTTGGGAACAAGACCCACTCGGCGGTTCAAGAATGAACCACCTCTCTTCAACCCGGTTCGAGAATGGACCACCTCACAACAAAATCAACTCAACTCAGCTCAAGGCAGCAGACGAGCCAGGTAAGTGAAAATGCATTGCATAAATTTGATAGGATTGTTCAAAGTCACACACTGCACAAGTCCCATCAAAGTGGGGGCGACTGTAGGCATTGCATTTTTGCATGTGAAACCCGATGATGAGTCTTAGTTGGAGGCACTACCTTTTTAGTTAAGGATATTGTGGGAAACGGTCGTCGGAAGGGAATCGGTATTTTGTTAGATTCTTATTCACTTGTTTAGCGTCAAGCTCACTTGTTGGACCTCCGTTTAGAGCACCTTTAGCCTAAAAAACCCAGAACCATTTAACCTTGGCCTAAACCCACTCACCAAACCAACACAACACCTAGCCCACCACACTTGGCCCACACGCCCAAGGCCCTCAAAATACAACCCAATTAAATTAAATAATTAATTAAATAATATACCAAATTAAATCAAATCTAAATAATCACCTACCAAAATAATAAAAATACTTACCCAAGTTAAAGAAATTGCATGCCTAATTAAAATCAATCAAAAAATATTATTCCTAATTAAATATATTGTATTCCTAATCTAGCCAAGGTTTGTCCCCCCTCAATCTAATCATTTCCTTGTTGGATACCAAATCAAATCCTTGCTCTTAATGCCAAATCCTATTCCTTGTGAGACAAGGAGTAACCCTAACCCTTCTCTATATAAACAACCCCTCACTAAGCTCTCCCCCTCATCTCTCATTCACGCATACACAAGAAAATAAACCCTAGACATCCTCTCCAATATTCACGTATAACACGCACAAAATTCCCTTCATCGCCCTCATAATTCATTGCCTCGCTCTTCACGCAATAATATAGCCTGATTTGCCACTCCACGCCTGCCAGACTCCACTCACGTAACCCTCAGCCACCTTCACGCCACCTGCCTCCTCCTCTCATCTCAAACATAGCACTTCATGCGAAAATTAAAACCAAAAGCCACACCTGTCCACGCCTCATCACACGTCCTTGACTAGCCCACCAAGCTTCACAACACATACGGCTTGGCCATTGTCCTCACGCTTGAGCCTCACGCTAAAATATAATGCACCTACATCCAGCCACGCATAGCTTCATTCACGCACACAAAGTGATCACATAACTCCCCTTGACCTTCGCTTCATACCACAAGCGTATACTCAAAGCCTGCCTCACGCCATAAAATAAACCAAATCAACGCCACAAAACCCCCTCACGTGAAGTAATAAATAAACACTAAACGGTCGCAAATCAACACCAAAACTGCACTATGTCACAGCCCAAAACAGTCACATTATTACCGAAAATCACACTAAAAAAACAGCAGCCCATTATCCCTTAATTAACCACCATAAAAAGTCCCCGCAACACCCAAAACAGTAGCTTTGAAGACCTGAAACAGTAAGTAGAAAATACAGAGGAAACAGCAGTAAAACAGAGGTAAAACAGCAAGTAAAACAACAAAACAGTGAGCTAAAACGCTAAACCAGTGAACCGGAAGAGTTGCGGAGCGATAGCCCTTCTGACGGCCGTGAAACGCGAGTCCGAAAGACGACTTAAAAGGTTAGACCTGAGGATATTTTCCACATTCGTTTTCTGTTTTACCTTTATTATTCATTGAGTATTATTCGCATGATTGATATGTTAAAAATGCATGTTGTGGCCCTTGAGTAGATAAATATGCATGTACCATGAAATATTGTATATTGTGAACTTGGAATAGAATGAAAGATGTGTCAACTCTCGCGGTATATCGGATGGAAACCCGGACGTAAATTCCGTAGCCGAATCTGAGTAAACGGCACCCTCTTTTATTTTATGTTGCTTTGGCTTATTTATTTTTTGTCATTTGAATTCTGCATGTTACTTGTTTATGCATGATGCAATCGAGTGCATTGGCTTAGTAAGTGCGATGAAAGGTCCCCTAATTGGAGGGGTTAAAATCCTTTAGCACGATGCTTCGCCGCACAGATTGATGTGTGTTCGGTTGAATGCAAGATATGTTCAATCGGGCAAACTAAGTTTGATATTATTGTCTTTAATTCTTTTTGTGCATGATGCAATCGAGTGCATGGGCTTAGTAAGTGTGATGAAAGGTCCCCTAATTAGAGTGGTTAAAATCCTTTACCACGATGATTCGCCGCACCGATTGATGTGTGTTCGGTTGAATGCAAGATATGTTCAATCGGGCACACTAAGTTTGATATTATTGCCTTTAATTCTTTGTATGCATGATGCAATCGAGTGCATGGGCTTAGTAAGTGCGATGGAAGGTCCCCTATTTGGAGAGGTTAAAATCCTTTACCACGATGCTTTGCCGCACCGATTGATGTGTGTTCGATTGAATGCAAGATATGTTCAATCGGGCATACTAAATCCCATATAGTCATTCTTATCTTTGTACGCATCATAATGAAAAGCATGTTTATTCCATTAGTTGCATCATTTACCTTAGTATTCGTTTGACGTATTACAATTCATATACCTATGTCATGATGACATTTGAGTATTATTTCTTGTGGTATATCGGATGGAAACCCAGACATAAATTCCGTAGCCGATTCCGAATGGACGGTAGTGCTGTCTATACTTGGGATACAATTCCACGTACCACTTGGAAAAGTGCTCACATGTGTGCTTGTATGGTTAGTATGTGTGCTTGTGTTTCTATGAATACAATATGCCGATGAAGTTGTATGTTCGTTGCTACTTTGATGTACTTTCAAGCATGTAATCTTAGTTGTGAAATATATGCAAATTTAGGTGTAAGTTTCATTTTTGTGTATATGGATTTAGAAGCATGATATTCTTGGAAATAAGTGTTACTTAAGCTTGATTAAATTATTACACAAATCCTTTCATTACAAGTGACATAAGTAAGGGACCATTCCGAACCCAACGGTTTGAGGTATTCCATTGCGAGGGGTGAGTGCGGCCTTAAATCTCATTTTCCCGGTTCACACCGGGTGGCGACTCCATTATTCTCCGGTTTAGTCCCCTGTGGCTACTCCGTACTCTCGACTAGGCCGCGAGCCTAGAACAGCAGGCGTCGCTCCAGTTCATGTGTTTCCACAATTCGGCCTGACCGTTTGATTGAGGATAGTATGAAGTGACATTTACTAGCCGGATTCCATATTCGGCCAGGATGCTTTTTACGTTTTCGCCATTTAACGAAGTACCATGGTCCACCATTATTGTCTGTGGTATACCGAATCAGTTGATGATGTGTTCCTTTATGAATTTGATAATTTGGAAATCTCAACTACCGGGATTGCTTTCACCCATTTAGTAAAGAAATATGTAGCGACAATAATAAAGGTATGCCTCCTGCTGGACGCGGGATAGATTTTTTCTATCAAATCTATCGCCCATCCCATGAATGGCCATGGTTTAATGATAGAGACCATTTCGATTGCTGGTGCTCTCTGAATGGGCCCATGCTTCTGACAAGCGATGCATCCTTTGGCATACGATATGGTTGATTCCCCAATTTTCGGCCAATAATATCCACTCCGTATTATCAACCACCTCATTTTTATTCCGGCCTGGTGAGCCCCACAAACGTCTTCGTGTATTTCGGCTATAATATTTTTGGACTCCAATGGCCCTACACATTTTAACAATAAACCGTCTTGGCGTTTTTTATATAGCATATCTTCCAACACCATATAGTTCAAGGCTTTGAGTTTTAGTCTTCGATTTTTCCCATTCTCGGGCTGTCTTAGAAATTCCTTGATCTCGCTCCTCCAATCGTCTTCCTCTAGGACTTCAACGGTCATAATGTCCACCATCTTCTCTCGTCTCATTAAGGCTGGCTTGACTTCTTCGCTCCTATATACGCGGTCTATGTTTGTCTGTCTATACCCAGAGGTTGCTTGGGCCAAGTTGTTGGCCACTTCGTTCTTCGCCCTCATAACGTGTTCTAGCTCCACATAGTCAAATCAGTCTAGCAACTCTTTGGCTACATCTGATAAAGCCATGACCGATGGGCTCTAGCATTTAAAGGTTCATGTTACCTGTTTGATTACTAGTTGAGAGTCTCCTTTAATGGATACGTATGTTACTCCCATACCAATGAGTATTTCTAACCCAAATATTAAGGCCTCGTACTCGGCCTGGTTGTTAGTGCAATATTCGTCCAACCTGACCATGAAACGGAATGATTCTCCCAATGGACTGACTAAGACTATTCCTACTCCTGCTCCTTTCGTTGTGCTAGATCCATCGAAATACATCATCCATGGTTTTAAACCACATTCGTCTAATTCCATTTCTGTTTCTCTGATGGTACTCAAACATGGGTCGTGTAAGTGTCCTAGACATGTCACGGGATCTCTAAGCGTGATTCGTGTGTGAATAATAATAAAAAATAAGTTGCGGAGGACTTACATTGATCGGCTGAGTTCAAAACTTCCATGGATGTTGAAGCTTCCAAGCTCTTGGGTGAGTATCTCTATGACCATCTTTTGACTCTCTTATGTGCTAGCAAGAACAAGTGGAACAAATTTTATCTCCATAGGAGAAACAAATTTGCCCAAGAGAAAGAGGGAAGCAATTGGTTAATCTTCAAAAGAAAAACCCCATTGCTTTGATGCTTCCATTCGGCCAAAACAAAATTTGCACTCAAAGTGCAGTGGCATTTTTGCTTCTTCAAAAGACAGGCCATTCGGCCAAACAGCAAAATCAAAATGCCTTTTCTTATTCGGCCAATCAGGAGAGATATAACACTTTTGCTTTTCTTTTTCTTCTAACTTCGAAAGTTAGAGAGAAGAAGCCTTTTTTTTGTTCATTTTATTATGTCAAATTAAAAAATGAAGATAATGGCATCAACATTAAAAGCCAAAAAAGCAAAATGTCAGAGACCCTTTTTAATTTGAAAAGTCAAAATGGCCTATTTAATGCAATCAATCGGCCAAAGAATTTAATGGCCATTTGTTGTTATTAATGCGTGGCCATTCGGCCTTGGCTAAATATGGACAATCGGCCATTCGGCCAAAGCCATTTAGGCTATTCGGCGAAGTGCGGGGAGAGAGTGTCATTAATTTCTAAAATTAAATATATTGAGTGTTTTTTAAGTTTCCATCAAAATCCATCACTCATATCTATCACTAAAATGACTAATGATGTAAGTGAAGTGGCCCCACTTTAAATTCAAAATTCAAGTGGGCTTGCTCAACACACTTCGGGCTCAGATTCGTTTAATTCGATTAAACGAATTTTCGTCGCGATATAATTAAATCCAATTTAATTAAATAATAATACCCAGTAAAATTATTACGAAAATCGCTCGCGAATTAATTCCAAATTAATTCGTTTGCTAAAATTAAAATCCAATTTAATTTCATGTTGAAATCCAATTTCAATTAATATATTTAATATATTATTTAGCCCAATTAAATAAATTAAATAGTAAAATCTAATTTAACTATTAAATTTATTTTACCGATTAATTCCAAATTAATCGTGTTCTCTCCTCTCGATGAATTTAATCCCAGATAAATTCTCGACGCAATTAATCCCATATTAATTCTTTCTCTGATAATTAATCCAAGATTAATTCTTGCCGTAATTAATCCATATTAATTTTCTCTCTCTAAATTAATCCCAGATTAATTTTCTCTCTCTAAATTAATCCCAGATTAATTTTCTCTCTCTAAATTAATCCCAGATTAATATTGTTCGAGTCAAACATCATCAGTGAATCTTTGGGATGCGACCCAAGAGCTCTCTGGATATGTTGGCAGTAAATACGGTCATCGGACTATCCGAACACGTACGTACCCGATACCACGTATTTACCGATTTACAAGACAAGGTTGGCTTCTAGCAAAGCACCGTGCCTACCCAATTCTCCAGAAATATTCTTCTACGGAATACATGATCTTTGTCAGGCGTAGTATACGTAGTATTGCGTATTACAATCAAATATCAGATGTCACATGCTAGGCCTGGGGCTGGAGTTGTGTCTGCCCCGTACGAAGCATATATCGGATCACTAGCAACTAGTCTCTTTATGATCGGAAAGTCATGACCTAGTCATACTTCCCCGATGGCTATAGCACTTAGAGTACCAGTTCTGTATCCATGTGTGATCATCATCTCCATATGACTGAAGTGATACTTCCGTCTTGACATCACACCCAATACACTACGATTCTCAGTATACCCAGAAGAGGCGTACACAGAACCTGTTAAAGTCCCGGACGACCAAAACCAAAGTATATTGATTGTTGCAAGTATTAGCGATGCAAGTCTCAGGTTAAGACCAAATACAACTACCCTGATTCGGATTCCCATAGACACATAGTCATACTACCAATGAGATTCCGATGGGTCTATTCAGAGCGAAGCTGTTTCCGTACCATCGGTAAACAGAACCCCCTATTACACTTGCATGAGTATCCAATACCCAAATATATGAGAACTATGCTGTTACGCTTCCATAACACGCACAAGTGTAATACTAGCCTATTCCGCATTATCGATGTCCAGTCTCGATAATACTACGACTAGGGATATTTAATGATTAAACCTTTGTGGATTAATACTGTCTCATATCTTATTAATCCGGAACTAATCATAAGGACTTTTATCATTTATATATCCAGGTAATCCAATTACAAATGAAAAAAGAGCAATTTCATTTGTCACATAGTTAATTTGTACAAGAACACCATGTTATGTACAAATAGTGATGCTATGACTCATAATTGTCCAACAGGTCGTCAGCTAAGAAATATGCCAAGCCTTGATTTTTTACAGCCTTTTGAGGCTCATGCCGTAAATCAAATTCTGACAATGACAATGACCAGAAACCAACTCTTTGATGTAAGATGGGACGAGAGAACATGTACTTGATTATATTAACTTTCGTGATTAAATACACTGTGGTCGGCCTAAGGTAGGCTCGTAACTTAGTACATGTAAAATACAAAGCCAAACACAATTTCTCCATTGGATAATAGTTACATTCATATTTCAACAATTATCTGCTGATGTAATAAATGGCTTTTTCAACTCCCATGTCATCATCTTGCGCGATCATACCAGCTACGGACTGCTATTCGGCTGATATGTACAACTTCATAGGCCGTCCTGGCACATGGGGTACCATCACTGGCGGCTGCGACAAATATTTATTCAGGCTTTCGAAAGTCTTTTGATGTTCTTCGGTCTAGACGAATTCGTCCTTGTCCTTTAGCCTCAACAGAGACGAGAACACTTTAGTTTTTCCTGCACAGTTAGAGATAAATCGTCTTACGAAATTAATTTATCCTAAGAATCTCTGCAGTTCTTTCTTATTTCGGGGTGGTTTGGCTTTAGTGATCGCCTGAGATTTATTAATATCAACCTCAATTCCCCGTTGGTGTACTAGAAAACCTAGGAAATTTCCTACATTCACCCCAAAAGCACACTTGGCAGGGTTTAATTTCAATTTAAATTTCCTCATTCGCTCTAAAGCCATTGTTAAATGGCTAAAATGTTCGTCCATGGTCACAAACTTAGCCACTATATCATCTACATAGACCTCTACAAATTGGTCGATCATGTCATGGAAAATTAGGCTCATGGCCCGCTGGTAAGTGGCCCCAGCATTTTTTAGATCGAACGGCATCACTACCCACTCATAACATCCTAAAGAACCTGGGCACCTAAAATCCGTTTTATGTATATCGCTTTCGGCGATGTAAATCTGATTATAACCTGCATACCCATCCATAAAAGAGTACACCTAATACCCTGCTGTGGAGTCCACTAAAGAATCTACCGTCGGCATGGGGTATTGATCCTTAGGTGTTGCCAAGTTTAAATTCCTAAAGTCTATGCATATTCTTAGCTTTCCGTTCCTTTTCATGACATGAACGATATTCGACAACCATTCTACATACATGGTCGTTCTAATGAATTTCACCTCTAAAAGGCGTTCAACTTCTTTCTTAATATCGGGCATGACATTAGGTGCAAACCTCCGGGGAGGTTGTTTATGTGGTCTATGGCTCGACATGATTGGCAACCTATGCTCCACTAACGTTCTATCTAACCCAGGCATCTTATTGTAGTCCCAAGCAAAACAATCTTTATATTTTTGTAATAAATGGATTAGCTTTTCGTATACCTGGGTCTATAGTTCCTTGCTGATATAGATGACACGCCTATCATCCTTGATTCCCAGGTTTACCTCGTCCAGTACATCTTGTCCTTTCGGGACGCTCGCCTTATGTCGTCCGTTCAGAGCGTATTCTTCTTCTTCCAGTGGTTGTTCGCTCTGGTGACTTCTTTCCATCAAACAATCTACCCCGCATGTTTCTCTTATTCCGTCTTCTGTCTGGTGTGCTAACAATTTATCCCTTAGGGCCGAAATGGCGGCCTGAGTTTCGGCATCATCTTCTCGTTCCGTTACATAGGCCATTAGATTGGCCCTGGTGGCCATGAGTACGGCTTGTTCTTTACTCTGTTTGCTCTTAATTTGAATTGTTATGTGTTGGCTCTCTAAAGACCACGGTGGTTGGTCTTGTTCGTGCAAACAGATCATTTAGCAGACCTGTGGGGTATGGCTCGTCATTTTGAGCCACAATGGCCGAACTCTGTCCTTCGTTCAGAACCCTGGTCGACCCGTAATTTCCTTCGTACATGAAGTATTCGGCCGAATTTGTCTCTGCTATAAAAGATTTGTTGTCGGCATGTACTATTTCCACTTCGTCTTTCTGGTTCCAGAACACCAGGTACTGATGAAGAGATGAAGGAATACATCAGCTGCCGTGTATCCAATCTCGCCCCAATAGCATGTTATTTGTAGTTGGCCCATCTATGATGAAGAACACTACTGTTTTCGTAGTGCTCCCTACTTGCAAATCCAGTGGGACGACCCCTTTTGGCTGTCGTCGCCCTTCCATTGAAACTCGTAAGTACAACCTCTATAGGGATGAGGTCATCTTCTGACTTCGCCAATCGCCCTAGCATCGTAACTGGGATTACATTGATGGCTGCTTCATTGTCAATCAATACTTTGGTAATGGGTATCCCGTTGGCCTGTGCTTTTACATACAATGGCCGTAGGTGCCTTGTCATTTGTGGTGGTGGCTTTGGGAACATCACTTTCCCTGATAAGCCTATCTCCATTGCCTTTTCATCATTGGCCCGAGGTGATTCTTCCTTCATATCCCATCCTGATGGTGGTAACGTGGCCGACGCATCATGCGAGACATTATTGACAACCAGCCTCCATTTTTCTGCCCTGGTAACAGTCCGCCTTATTTTGGGTTTCCCATACATGACGAGGTATGGAGATCATCCCAAGTCTTCTCCTAGCGTCCCAACTGCAGGGTTTTCGGCCTCATACAATTCTTTGAGGAGCCGATTTTATGATATTTCCATTCTTCGTGCTTCGGTCCTAATGTCTATTTCTTCTTCCATGTCAGTCATCTCTTTGTCCGAAGCCTCTCTATCCGTTATCAAGAGTGCTGTAAACTCCATTTCACCACCATCATAAACGTCTTCGTTATTTCCAGACCCTCTATTGTTGTCTCCCTTGAATTTTTCGGACAACAAGTAATGATTAGCCACAATCGGTGGCATACTGCCGAACTGAATGACAATAAGGGATTCTTCATCGTCCGTCTCGTTCCTTTTCCGTTTATCAAACTTGGTCCGCTCCTCGCAATTCGTTGTTGTCCATTCTTTGCCGTCGCTCTCTTTGTTACTGACTTCCGATTTCTCCCTGACATAGGCACTACGACTTGTGATGTCCTTCACTTCACCTTGTTGGCGCATCATACGACCATAATTCCTTTGGTGTCGCCTCAGTTGCGTCCTTTTCATTCCGTCCACAGGAGGGTAGTTCCTTCATGGATGTTGTCTCGAGTATGGCCTACAATACGAATGCCATACGTTGGGCCGATGAATTTTCGGCCTAAACGTCCTCACATTTTGGACGAAGTTGGAATTCTCGCCGTAGAACCTTGGTGCGAAGGTCCGCGGCTGCCATGCTACTGGCTCTTTCTTCACAGGCCTTTCACATGTATTTTCTAATTCCCTCATCCACTCTATACTGTTTTTGCATCGTGTGCACAGATTTTGCTGACCCCTCTGTTTTTGGGGTGTTTTAATTCTTTTCAGAGCGCTTGGATGATTGTGGTTCTGTTCTTCATCTATGACCAACTTGAACTTTGGTAAGTTCATTTTAGTAAGGTCCGAGTCGATCACATTTAATTCCATTGGCTTTGGAAAATGGTTGTCGTCCACTGCCATCTTTTTCTCGAACATTATTCGTCCAGATTCTATGGCATCCTGTAAATCATTCCGAAAAACAAGACAATCATTAGTCGAATGAGACCACGCATTATGCCACTTACAATATTTTTTACCACCGATTTGCTCGACGTTTGGCAATGTGTGGTGATCGCTCAAACTAATTTGTTTGTCTCTATATAACTGATCGAATATGGCATCGACCTTTGTGACGTCAAAAGAGAAATTTCCACTTTTTTATCGTTCTTCTCTTTGGCTTGGGGTTCAACCCATGCCTTACAAACGTACGGCTTCCCTTTAACCAATTCGGCCAAACATAAGTCGGCCGATTCGATGCTCATTTCGCCTATTTCATAATCGATGTTCCTGTAATAAGTTCATTTGCTGGAATTTTTCATTTGCTATTCTTCCCTTAATAATCGTTCATAACACACCACACTAGTGGTAAGTTGGAGAAGGTCCCAAAATTCACGATCTTGAAATTTCTTTTTTAGATCGAAATTGAGACAACTTTGGGCTATTCTCACAAATTCTTTCTCTAGCAAAGGCACGTAACATCGGCCTCGAGCTATTTTAAACCTTTGTAAGAACGTCTCAGCGCATTCTCCTGGTAATTGTCTCAGGTTTGCCAAATCGGTCAAGGCCACTTTAGATTCGGCATTATAGAATTGCGCATGGAACATCTATTCCATTTGTTGCCAATTCTCTACCGAGTTGAGTGGTAGGATGACATACCATGAGAAAGCTACTCCTGACAGTGAGCCGTGGAACAACTTCAACTTATGGAAATCAGTGACTTCTCCACACTGGAGGGTAAATCATCCTATGTCTTCCATGGTAGAAACTTCTCCAGACCATGTAAACAGGGAAAAGTCTGGTATTTTGTAATTTCTAGGCCACAGATATGCCACGTCGATCCAATCTGGGTATGGCTTCCGATACCTTGGCCGAATTGGCTGTACTCCTAGACCGAATTGATTCTGAAGGATCTCGGTCATCTGTTCTCTCAACATATCATTGCCATTAAATGGCATTGCTATGGGTGGCGGTTGTGGTCCTCTTACATGCGGGACATAGTCATGGTTCTGTCCCTGAGAAGCCTGGAGACCTTAGGGCAATACCACTTCATGTTGTGCCATATTTGGCCATTGGTGTAGGTTTGGCCCTAGATGTGGGCCATTGTCCCCCAGACTTGTTCCTCCCCTGACAGTCGTAGGGATAGTGATCCCTTGCAGAGGAACATTGCTCGGACCAGCCTCCTGACTGCTCGGTGCAGGGGGAAGTGTAGTCCACGGTAGGGTTGTCCCCCCGTTTACACATTTGGCCATTAGTTCATTTAATGAGCTTAAGTGTTTGGACATATTTTCATAATGAGAGTTGCTAGTCGAGACAAACTTATCTATGACATGAGCATTTTGAAGGCTAACCTGCTCGACAACATCTTGTGTGAATTCACCGAACAATGCACGAACCGCATTAGGGCTGAGCTCTCACATAGGTTCGTATCGACTAACGTCTGCCAGACCCTCGAAGTGACCCACTACGGCTGAAACATGGGGCTGGTTGGTTTGCTCAATCCCTCATTCCTCTGTACTTGAGCTAATTTGAGTGTTTCTTTTCGGAGGCATCTCCATTTTTTACACCAATTCTCCCACTATGGTCGCCAAAAAACTGTTTGCGTGATTTTTGTACGCGAGAAGAGAGAATAGCGTGTAAGGCTCAAACCTCCTGAGACAAAGTCCCAGCAAGGGGTGTTTAATTAAGTGAATAAGCCTCCAAGGGGCACAAGCACACAAATTATAGTCCTAGATTATAAAACTACGTAATAAAAGATAAAATGCTCATTTGAGTCTTCATTTGATCGGGGGTTTTTCATCTTTGTACAAATGAGCTTTTTATAGTGAAGTTTGTAAACCGCTTGGGTAGTTTCAGTAACTCCCTACAACTGCTGGATCATATCTTCAACCGTTGAGCTGTGCGTCTCAACTGCTTGATCGTGGGGGGGGGGAACTGCCTAACTGTTGTAGTCGTGGGATCAACTGCTTCACGTGTTCTCGTTCTAATCGCTGCTTCGGTCGTCCTGAGCCCTTCGTCGCTTTAAATGCTATTTTGATCGCCCTGAGCTCTTTATAGCTCTCATTGCTGTTTCGGTCATCCTGAGTCGTTTGTCATCTTAATCGCTGTGTCATCCAGTGATTACTCTTATCGCTCTTCCTTTCGTCGCCCTTCTTGCCTTCGTCTTTTACTCCTTCGCTCTAGGGTGATTTCGCTCTAGGGTAACATTTGTTCTTTTGTCAACAGCTTGGTATACAATGGAAACACTTTTATTCATCACGGCACTCCATTATTAATTCATCAACACAGTGGTCTTACCAACAGAAATGAGAGGTGATGCGCGAGGAGTTTAGACAATTCAATGGTGCTCTAAATTACCTTTGGGAGACATGGTTACACCCTTACAGATACCGATTTGTTTTAGCATGGATTGATATATGTATGCACCTGGGAAGCAATTCAATTCAGAGGTACAATTATTTTATTTTTTTTACTATTTAAATTTTTTAAAAGAAGAAGAAAAAAAAGAAAAAGAAAAGAAGGGCGTTCCCCTTCAATAAAGAAGGGGACGATTCCCCTTCTTCAGAGAAGGGCGTTTCCCCTTCTTCAGAGAAGAGGAACGCCCTTCTCATCTTTTTTTTTCCTTTTAAAAATTTTATCAAAAGATATATATGTTTATATATATATATATATATATATATATCAATAAATAAAAAAAATTGGATATTTAAATTTTTTGATAGTCTATTTGTTTAATAAATCTAATATATTTATTAAAAAAATGTTTAAAAAAATTACTTTATTAAAAGTAATGTTGATTCTGATTCAGAAATTACCTGTGACATATCAACGTTATATTTCTCACACTATTGATGTTCAAGTGGATGGTCATTGTGGATTCAGAGCAATAACAGCACTAATCGGGTATGGCGAAGAAGGTTGGGGTCAAGTACGATGCGACCTTATTGAAGAGATTCAACAAACTAAGGATTTATATGATCGAATTTATCCATCAAACGGATGGGTAGACAATCTATTACACTTACTGCATTTCTTCCAACCGCCGACACTAGAGGTGCATTGGATGGACTCAATGACTTTAGGAATTATCATCGCTTCGAGGTACAATCTTATACCGCATACATTTGCTAAGAATGTTAGGAGTTTTTGTACTCACTTGCAATTAAAACCTATTGGTTGCAAATGGGTCTTCAAGAAGAAGACCGACATGGATGGCAACGTACAAACGTACAAAGCTAGGCTTGTAGTGAAGGGGTATCGTTAACGACATGGTGTCGATTACGACGAAACTTTCTCACCCGTTGCCATGATTAAATCCATTCGGATAATGCTTGCTATTGCTGTATATTTCGATTATGAGATATGGCAGATGGACGTTAAAACCGCTTTCCTTAATTTCCATTTGAAGGATGTTTATATGCAACAGCCTGACGGTTTTATCGTGCCTAAACTTACAAACAAGGTTTGTAAGTTAAATCGGTCCATTTATGGACTGAAGCAAGCATCGCGGTCATGGAACCAACGTTTTGATGAGATCATAAAAGAATATGATTTCATTCAAAACGAAGATAATCCTTGTGTATATAAGAAGGTTAGTAGGACATCACTTACTTTTATTGTCCTTTATGTTGACGATGTATTGCTTATAGGCAATGACATTCCCATGTTAACATCGGTGAAGGCTTGACTTTCTTTAAAATTCTCCATGAAAGATCTGGGAGAAGCAGCCTATATTCTAGGAATAAAGATCTACCGAGATAGATCTAGAAAGCTGCTTGGACTCTCCCAGAGCACGTACATTGACAAAGGGTTGAAAAGATTCAACATGGATCAGTCCAAGAGGGGACTGTTACCAGTGTCATATGGCATCACTCTATCTAAGGACATGTGTCCTAATACTCAAGATGAGAGAAACAACATGAGTCGGATACCGTTCGCCTCGGCAGTCGGATCGATCATGTATGCCATGATATGTACGCGACCTGATATCTAGTATGCTTTGAGCATGTGTAGTCGTTATCAGGCCGATCCAGATGATGGTCACTGGATGGCAGTTAAGAACATCCTTAAGTATCTTAGACGAACTAAGGATGCTTTCTTAATCTATGGAGATGGAGAACTTGAGGTAACTGGGTATACCGATGCAAGTTTCCAAACCGATAAAGACGACTACAAGTCGCAATCCAGGTACATATTTTGTTTGAATAATGGAGCAGTGAGCTGGAAATCTTCCAAGCAAGATACTGTTACCGATTCAACAACAGAAGCGGAGTACATTGCTGCAGCTGAAGCAACAAAGGAGGCAGTTTGGATCCGAAAATTCCTAATTGGATTAGGAGTAGTTCCGTTAGCAGCTGACCCCGTTCCATTATATTGTGACAATAACGGGGCTATAGCGCAGGCTAAGGAATCACGGTCTCATCAACGATCCAAGCATGTTATTCGACGTTTCCATATGATATGTGAGATCATACATCGTGGCGATGTGAAAATCGAGAAGGTCGCATCAGATGACAACATTGCAGATCCGGTGACAAAAGCTATTTCACAGCAGAAGTTTGAGAAACATATACATAGTTCAGGTGTTAGATGCTTGAGTGACTGGCTATAGGCCAAGTGGGAGATTGTTAGACAATTTTGACCCATAGCGTCACTGTTTGTAAAAGACATTGTGTTTTTGTACTAAATTAACTATGTAGTAATGAAATTGCCTTTTACCATTTTGTAATTTATTTAATTTGATATAGAAATGGTAGAAGTCCTTATGAATAATTCCGGATTAAGATGATATGAGACAATATCAATCGATAATGCGGAATAGACTAGTATTGCACTTGTGCTCGTTGTGAGGTCATAACGGTACAGTTCTCATATGTTTAAGTATTAGATACTTATGCAAGTGCGATAGGAGGTTGTGTTTTACTGATGGTACGGAAAATAGCTTCGCTCTGGATAGACCCCGCGGAATCCCATTGGTTGTATGTATATGTGTCTGTGGGAGTCCGCTTCAGGGTAGGTGTATTTGGTCTTAACTTGAGACTTGCATCGCTAGTACTTGCGATAATCGGTAAAATTTGGTTTTGGTCGTCCAGGGCTTTAACAGGTTTTGTGTGCGCCTCTTCTAGGTTTATTGAGAATCGTAGTGTATTGGATGTGATGTCAAGATGGAAGTATCACTTCAGACATATGGAGATGATGATCACGCAGGGATTCAGAACTAGTTCTCTATAGTGTTGCAACCATCGAGATAATATGACAAGGTCATGATTATCTGATTCAAAGAGACTAGTTGCTTGATATCTGATATGTGCTTCGTACGGGGCAGACACTATTCCAGCCCCAGGCCTTGCATGTGACATCAGATACTGGATCGCGATACGCAATACGACATATACTACGCCTGACATAGATTATATATTCCAGTAAGAATATTTCTGGAGAATTGGGTAGGCACGGTGCTTTGCTAGAAGCCAACCATGTCTTGTAAATCGGTAATCACGTGGTACGAGGTACTTACTTTATCGGATAGTCCGATAACCGGATTTACTGCCAACATATCCAGAGATCTCTTGGGTCGCTTCCCAAAGATTCACCGATCACAGTTGACTTAAATTAAAATTAATCTGGGATTAATTTAGAGAGAGAAAATTAATCTGGGATTAATTGAGGCTT
>SKCR01003917.1:0-36725 GCA_019454045.1 Zanthoxylum bungeanum | reverse complement strand
AAGCTCGTTACATGGATCAAAGATGCTGCAAAAATATATATATCTGAAGTCTGAGTAATTAAGTTCGTAGGGGTGTCTTAACATCTGGTGCCCTAAAGCCAACTGGTTTGGGAGTCACCAACCCAAAGCTCGCTACATAGACGGAAGATATTGTATATAAATAAAAAATAGAAAAAAAAAAATCAAAGAAAAAATCAGAAAAAATCAGTCCATTGCTGCAAAAAGGTGTGAATTCTGATAAAACTTTAGGGCAAAAATATTACTCTCTTATCAACTGCACTTGTGACTGTTGTGGGCAAAAATGAGTTGTTTAATATTTTGTTAGTTGTGTATATGGAGAATGGTAAATATAATCGGAGAATTTACTTATTCAGTAATTTAGAAAGAAAGAAAACAACTAGTAACTTGGAGTAGAAGTTTCACCTGATTAGTCACTAACATCTTTATTCTCTTTTCGCTTGTCTTTTTGCTTTTGTGTGCATTAGTTTCACTACCTTTTTACTTTTGTAAAACGTTTGTGGGTATCGTTGCTGTAAGCCCTCACGAGACTATAACTCGTCCACTAGGGACACCTAGGGGTTTAAAGGCTTGTTGCATATGCTAAATGCAACCGTGATCCCTACGAAAGTGGCTTAGTTTAATTTTAATTGTTTCTTGTATTTTATTTTATTGTTTTGCTCGAGGAATAGCAAAATGTTAGGTTTGGGGGTGTGATGAGCGGAAAATATATCAATATTTACCGCCCCTTTTACTTAATATTTTGTTTAGTTTCTCGGGTTTGATGAACGTTTTGATGTGTTTTTAGTTTATTTTGCAGATAAAATTATATTGGGACACAATGAAATCATTTAGGATGAAATATGGGTCAAATAAGGGCAAAAAGTGGACTTGACATATTAATTTTGGAGATTGGAAACTTGAAAGGGCGTTTTAACGAAGTGTAGTTTTGGAAATTCCAGTTTTGTGCATCTGTCGTAATTTGGGCATAACTTTTTACTCCGATATCGGATTTAGCTGATTCAAGTTCCAGATTAAAGAAGAATCAAAGATCTACAACCTTGAAAGACAAAATAATTTCGAATTCTGAAGATTTCATGCCCGAAATTGATGAACCATCCAGAAGTGTGTTGTGTATAATTATTAAAGTCATTTTCAATCATTTTCAAAGCAAAAAATAAATTAATAAATAAATAACAAAAATTATCAAATCGCCACCAAACATGATAAGCAATTAGTGGAGCAATTAATAATGGATTTGGTGGAACAATTAGTGGAGCAATTAGTGGAGCAATTAATAATTGATTTGGTGGATGATTTGATGGAGGCAAAATTTTGCCTATAAATACCAAGTCATTTCATTTGTAAATTCATACTTTCTTCTTTGAAATTCCTAAAGAATAAATAAGAAGATTGTATCTTGTTTGTTTATTTATAGCTTTCAGTAATTAATTTCCGCTTTCGTACTTTCTTTTCTTTATTTTTCAGTTTTTACTTTCCGCAATTTACTTTTACGCACAATCATTTCCTTTCTTTACTTTTGCAGTTTTTATTTTTCAAGCAATGAGGAGGTAATTCCCCTTTGCTGGGGTGAAAAGTAAAGCTTTTATTATTGCTATTTAGATTAATCTCCCTTAATTATAATATATAAACTATTTAAAACTTGACTTAATGAGGATACCGCTATATTGGCCGGTTGGTAATTAATTATAAATTGGTTTTAACCTGACTAAGTATGGATACCGCCTGGTTGGTCGGTTGGTAATTAATTATTAATTTGACTTAATCAGGATACCGCCTTTATGGCTGGTTGGTAATTATCACGTAAACTTAATATATTATATTAAGGGAGATATCTAAAATAGTAGTAATAAAAGTTGATCCTCTAACCCCCATCATTTTCATTTATTGTACTTTTACTTTATTTAATTTCATTAATTTACTTTTCAGCAATTTATTCTTCAGCAATTTACTTTCAGTAATTTACTTTTATTTTTTTTACTTTTTACTTTTTTTTACTTTTCAGTAATTTACTTTTCAGTATTTAATTTTCTGTATTTTACTTTATGTATTTTATTTTATTTAAATTTTTACTACCCGTAAATATGTGTCGTAACTAAGCCAGTTATCTGGGGTGTGATGAAATCCAATATCACCGGTTTATAAGGGGTTAGATTATAGCTTGGGTAATATAAAAGATTTATTTATTGAGTCTTAATCTTAATGCTTTTTCATTAACTGGCCATTAATAAAATTGAACTGAGAAACTTAAAATGAACTAGACATAGGGATTTTAAGTTTAAGACCTTAGACTCAATAGTCCACGATCTTCCTTGAGGATAGATAACCCTTTAATAGATTTCCTTACATGATATACCTGTCGGGCGGGGGTAGCCATAATTGGAACTTAAACTTAATGAATCCAGATAATTTGGTTGACATAGACATATGGTTCAATTGGGTTAAACTGGGTATTTGTGTCTGACCATCGACAGAGGCTTACACATAATTTAGTATTCTAGGTTAATAAATCAATATATTACCCAATTTTAAGATAACCACTTCATCTTTAAAATGATATTGGAAGAAATCACAACCCTAGATAGTTTTTAATATTGAATTTTCTTAAACCTACTTTCGAACAATTTTATTTACTTGTTTTTAAATTTAGAATCGTCACCATTTCAAATCAATCAAACAACCTGTTAGATATTAGTAATCATTTGACCTCATAAAATTAATAGATTAGATATTAAGTCCTCGTGGGATCGATATTTTTATACTACTTGAACGATACGTGCGCTTGCGTTATACGTGTGTGTTTACGCCGGTCAAGTTTTTGGCGTGTGTTTTCAGCAATTTACTTTCAGCTTTTACTTTTCAGTATTTAATTTTCAGTATTTAATTTCAGCATTTACTTTTCAGCATTTACTTTTCAGCATTTAATTTTCAGTATTTAATTTTCAGTATTTTACTTTATGTCTTTTATTTTATTTAAGTTTTTTTTACTACCCGTAAATATGTGTCGTAACTAAGCCAGTTATTTGGGGTTGTGATGAATTCCAATATCACCGGTTTATAAGGGGTTAAATTATAGTTTGGGTGATTTAAAGGTTTTCTTATTAATTCTTAAGCTTAATGCGTCTTGTTAATTGGCCACTAATAAGATTGATGTGGTAAATCTAAAATAAACTTGACAAAGGAATTTTAGGTTTCAGCCTTAGACTTAATAGCCCACGGTCTTCCTTGAGGATAGACAACCCTTTAATAGATTTCCTTACAAGATAGACATATACCTGTCGGGCGGGGGTAGCCATAATTGGAACTTAAACTTAATGAATCCAGATAATTTGGTTGGCATAGACATATGGTTCAATTGGGTTAAACTGGGTATTTGCGTCTGACCATTGACAGAGGCTTTTGCATAATTTAGTGTTCCAGGTTAGTAAACCGATTTATTACACAAACATAAAATAATCACTCCATCTTTAAAATGATATTGGAAGTAATCACAACCCTAGATAGTTTTTATTATTGAATTTTCTTAAACCTACTTTCAAGCAAAATTTATTTACTTATTTTTAAATTCAAAACCTTCATCATTTCAAATCAATCAATCAACCTGTTAGATACTAGTAATCATTTGACCTCATAAAATTAATAGATTAGGTATTAAGTCATCGTGGGATCGATACTTTTTATACTACTTGAACGATACGTGCGCTTGCGTTATACGCGTGTGTAAGCACCGGTCAGCAGTTTCATCTCATCAGGGAGATTGTTGAGAGAAAAGAAGTTATTATAGAGAAAATACCCACAGAAGATAATCTTATAGATTCTCCTACTAAAGGGCTTACTCAAAAAAAGCATGATAGGCACACCCAAGAGTATGGTGTCCAGATTCATACTAGTTGGCTATAGTGCAAGTGGGAGATTGTTAGGGATATGTCATATACCCAACTTGTGGATGAGCTATATGTACATGTATTTACAATATTTTCATTAATTAATAAAATGGCAATCTTTATTATACGTGTCTTACATAAATTATATGAATTATCAAACACTGTAATAAAGCTCTTGGAGTAATAAGATGATGGCTTCCATGCCTTATGAGAATTATTACTCTTAAACGTTCCTAGTCATAGTTTTGTGAATAATCTGGGCGTTCACAAAGCGGAGAGACTAGCATGATGATATAATCCGCCCTTAAGTGGGGTAGCCGATCTCATAGGCTACTAGCAGAGATCCGTCCACTTGGTGTATCACATGGATGCACGAGTTTCTCGTGTCCATCGAACTGATAGCCGAAAGTTTTCACATGGAGTGTTTATCCCATATGTTTGTGAGAAATTTCATGTATCGATTGTATTACTAGTCCTTAGACTTGAGGTCCTTACAATCTTATGTATGGATCAAATAACTTTGACATTCTCCTTCCTCGGTTCAAAAGATCCGGTCATAAGGGTATGATTGGGTCATTTGTTGAAACATATGAAGTTTGTAAAGATACAACAGAGAATCGCCACTCTCTCGGATAATATTTTCTTATAAGAGTAGTATTCCAGTTCGCGGGTTGATATGTGTGATCAGTGCTTGAGAATGTGGCCGCAGCGGAAGAATTATGTGAGATTCTTGGGTTAGCACGATTCATGACACTATCAACATCATACATTTGACTATATGGGTAGACACTTTCCATACCCTAGGTCAAATAGTAGGGATACAGTGAGGCGAGAGACCGTATCATATGTAAATCACATACAGAATGAGTATATATCTTTCCTTCTCATTTGGGGGCCTTGGCATGTTGCTAGATGTCAAACTTGGTCATTGAAATCGAACGACCATCTGATCGGAGGATAATTTATGTTCGATTAAATTATCACGATTCATTTCATGTCCAACTTGAGGGGAACCCAAAAGGTCACACATAACAAAGTCGAAATCAATGGTTAATAGTGCACAGTACAAATTTAACAGCATATATGATTGTTGTAGGAATTGTTCATAAATGGTTCAATGTGTTTAATTATTGAACTAATCATTTATGAGGTTTCATAGTGGCTTAGGGATTGGTGAATGACGATAGAGGCACTTTAGGAATTGGAATAAATAAATAAATAAATATGAATAGTAACATGAATAGTAATTTTTTTTTATTTGTTATTTGTTTTGAATTCCAATTCGGCCCAAACTCTTATTAGGGTTTTATAATCTCATTAAACCACTAATTTAAGATCCAATGGATAAGATTAAATTAGCATTTATCCCACATCGAATTCTTAATTAATTTTGTTGTCTTTGAAGCACCTATATAATCCTAAAGAATTCTTCACAAATTTTTGCACAAAACCTTTCATATCCTGGGTTTATATAAGTGAGCAACTCTAAAGTTTAAGAGTAAGCCACTGATTTTGAGGATCATTAAGTCTAATTTACTAGAGGAACCCCGAGTTAAAAGTTTTGAGGTATTTGCCTAGGCTAGCACCAAGGGCAAAATACCCGTGCACTCAAGGCGTAGTCTTGCCGTTGAGTTTTGGCTTTGGTGTGTGCATCTTTGGAGGCCACACACTTGGGTGGATCTTTGGAATGTGGAAGAGCTTGTTGAGTTCGAGAAAAGCTTATAGATTGGAGGGAGGACTGGAGGAGTCTTCGGTTCAAGTAAGTCTTTTTCTTTCTTTATTTTAATTAGAGTTCTTATGATAGTTAGCATGTTTAGGTTTATGTTCTTTGCATGTTTTATGAGTTTTTATGCTTAGAATATATAGTAACATGCCTAGGCTTGTAGAATAATAAAAACAAATGGGTCTTGGGCAAAGAGATAGGGGCATCATAATTTGATTTATTAAATTTTTCGTGCGCACTCGCGGCTGCTTCCCAACAAGCACATGTGATGGACACCCCCATATGCGGAATTACCGTAAACTAGCTTTACGATCATTCCATAATTCTAAGAGAGTCTTAGGAACATACTTAGAAGGAACTACATTCAGGATATACATTGCAATTTACGATGCATACCCTTATAATGAACTAGGTAGAGTGCTATAACTAAACATTGATCTCATCATGTCTAGTAGGGTGTGATTTCTCCTTTCTGCAACACCATTTTGTTGTGGTGTTCCAGATGCTGTGAGCTGTGAAACAATTCCATGCTCAACTAAGAATTCCTCAAAATCTCTATCAAGGTATTCTCCTCCACGATCTGATCGTAGAATTTTGATGCTTTTACCTAATTGGTTCTCAGCCTCAGCACGATACTCTTTGAACTTTTCAAATGTATCTGACTTATGCTGCATTAGGTAAACATACCCATATCTGGAATAATCATCAATGAAAGTGACAAAGTATTCAAAACCACCTCGAGCTTTTACATTCATCGGTCCGCAAACGTTCAAATGTATTAGCTCAAGTGTTTCTTTGGCTCTTATCCCTTTTCCAGTAAAAGGTCTCTTGGTCATTTGGCCTTCTAGACAAGATTCACAGACAGGTAAAGTACTGAGTTTTAACTAATTTAAAACTTCGTTCTTAATTAGTCTATCTATCCGGTCAAGGTTAATGTGACCAAGTCTAAGGTGCCATAAATAGGTATCATCATGAGAAATCTTTTGCGGTTTAGTTTTAGATCTTTCAATCTTAAACATTTCAGTATTAAGCAGTGATTCATGTATTAACGGCCTTAATACATATAGATTATTTTCGGAGTTTCCCGTGAATATATTTAATCCATTTCTACTAATAATAACTGACTTATTATTAAACAAAACAGAAAAACCACATTCCATAAGTTTTGTTACAGAAATCAAATTCTTGCGAAAACCAGGAATATATAGCACATCTTTCAAACATAAATAACTACCCATTCCCCAACTCTCATGGTGAAGCTACCTTCAGCAAGGTCCCTCTATGAATCAAGTAGCTGCAAAGAACAACAAACATGGTTAGTGGCACTAGAATCAACAATCCATATGGATTTATCATCCTCCACTAAAAGAGACTCAACGACAAGTAAATCTTATTTACCTGTATTCTTCTTCTCTTTCAGCTCTGCAAGGTATTTCAGACAATTCATTTTCAATTGCCCTTGTTGTTCACAATAGAAATATTTTCCTTTGGCATTGGTTCCTTTAGAGCCTTTGTTGTTCTTCATTTTCATTGGTTTTGACTTTACCTTCCAATTGCCTTTCTTCTTCTTCTTTGCAGATTTAGAATATTCGAAAATATTTGCCTCGGCATTGGACCTACGAGGATCGTTCATAACAGACTCGTAATTTGTGAGCTCATTTAGCAGTTCAGTCAACGTAAAAGTCAATTTTTTCATAGAACAGTTGCTTTTAAACTGCAGGAAACTCTTCGTAAGGGTTTCCATAATCATTGTCACCTAGCTTTGTACATTGATACGTGCACCATGGGTTTCATCCATATTAAGATGAGACATCATCCTCAACACATGGTCTCAGACTGATGTGCCTTCCTTCATTCTAGCGGTCAATACAGAGACTATTGCCTCATGTTGTTGCCGGTCTGAAGGTTGCCCAAACATGTTCTGTAATGACTACATAATCATTCATGTTGTCGCCATAGGCTCATGCTGTGCAGCAAGAACCTCAGACATGGATGATATCAAATAGCTATGGGCTTTCTCATCAGCTTTAATCCAATTATTATAGGCATTATGTGCTGCTCTGCCAGCATTTGGTGTTGGCTCAGGAGGACATTCCTCCATTAGGACAAATTTAAGGTCTTCGTAGACCAAAATAGCATTCATGTCACTTTTCCATTTAACATAATTATCCCCGGTTAATTTTTCTTGTTGTTTGAGAATTGAGATTATTGCAGATGTCATGGATGAAAAAATAATAAACGCGCATTCAACATTCATTCGTCACATATTAAAATTGTCAAACATTTAGGCATAAAATTAAATATGATGCATGATCAATGTATAATGAATTAGAAACCTAAAAGAATTACTATGCCACAGTTATCTATCATACCACAAATAAGTGCCGCCATAGGGTAGGTAAAGTATCCGCATGATAGACTGAGACATTCTCACCAGATACATCTAGAGTCCCTATCCTTTCGGAATCCAAACCTGATATTGACCCAAAAAGGACACCATCCGTAGGGGGACGAAAGCAAAGCCGTCTCAAGGCGCCTATTGAATCTCACGTTTCTGGATAACGATGGAGATCATGGGATATATTATGGTATACCCCTCTCCCACTCACTATTTTGAAGTATAAGGTTTCTATCTCACTAGTATCTTATGAATCTTAGATTATGCTCGGCTAAAGTCATAACCTTATTAATACTAGTTGATAATTTAGTGATCTAACCAATTTTAACTCTTAAAATTTTATTCACTAATCCCGATTAGTCTCTACTAACCATTTTACTTAATTAAACTAATTTAATCAAGTTTTTATAGTGATCTAATCAATTTAACTCTTAAATTATTAGTCCACTAATAGATTTTAAAATTTAGAATTCAACGAACGAACCAAATGTCAATAAACCATTTAATCGATAAAAGCACATTATTTATTCCAAAGGTACGTGGTATTGTACCCGAGTGTAGATCATATTACCGTCCATTCGGAACCGGCTATGGAATTTACGTCCGGGTTTTCATCCGATATACCAAGGAAAATAATGTACTCATAAGGTACATTTGTTTCTAAAACTTGAATTCGTAATTTTTAAACCTTTAAACCAATTAATCTTATTAATCCGTTTGCATGCATCTCATATTCTTATTTAACATTTAAATTACATAAAATCATAGTTTATGACTAGAATACCATGCATATCTACATGTTATGGCATGTGAAAATGCAAGAGTAGGCACCCTAGGCTATATGACATGTTAAGCACTTTAAACATACATATTAACCCAAGTCTGGGCGTCGCGACGCACACTGGTGGGCGTCGCGACGTCCATAATTCCAGAAATTGGAATTATGCCAGTTCAGCATCGCATCGTGATGCGAGGGGACCTGTGTCGCGATTCGTACGAGGCAGTAGCATGCGTGTTGATATGCTGGTCGCGTCGTGACGCAACCCAGTTTCCAGTGGCTGGAAATGCTGAGACATACACATTACAAATTGCGTTGACCGGGCTCTTATTTTTCTATACTAATCTAGTTAGTATAATAAATCCAAGGCATCCCTTGGTCTTTAAACCTTGTTCCATGAGTGTATTTGAGTTCGTTGCAGAATTTCATCGTCAAAAGTCCTTCGCGGCATCGGCTCCTCCAAGTTACAAATAGGGTTACATAAAGGACTTATTACAAATGAAATGAACTAACAACACTTGAAAGAATGTGACCTTATGGTCTTAATTAACAACACTTGAAAGAATATGACCTTATGGTCTTACATTTCCAATGCTAAAAACAAGAGCCGGAAAAATTAACGATCTACGCAACACATTCATCTCATGAATCTATATTGTGCCTACTCATCACAACATGCATATTAATAATCTATGTTTCATATAAATTATAAAAACTAAAAAGAGAAGGGTTAAGAAAACTTTTCAACCTTAAGCTCTGATACCAATTGTAGGAAACGACTTTCCTTAGCGCGGCGGAAGTTACCTGTGGTGGCACCGGGTCCGGTTTGGATCTTTACAATTTTCTTTGCTTTCTCCATTTGTTATAGTAGCCAAGATCAATCCTTTGGTGTCCAACTCTTGGATCAACCACTCGATCTTTTGAACTATGACTCGAAACCAATAAATCGATGTGTGGGCTTCACTCACAAAGATTAAATTCTAAACGATTTAGAGAATCAAGATGTCACAATTAGTGTTTGGCTTTAGGAATTTCAAACACTCTCACAACACTTGTGAATGTTTGAACTCTCTCTATTTTCTCTCAAATCTTTCTCACAACACTTGTGTGAATGTTTGCAAAATATTAACCTTAGGAAGTGAGAGAAATGGCAGAGATTATATTCTCTTACACAAGCCAACTAACCTTGTCATTAAGCATCTAATGCTTTCTTGCATTGGCCAACCAAAAATGTGAATGCCATACCAAAACATAAGAAATGATAAGTTAAAGACAATGAATTTTTCATTAAGCATTCAATGCTTTCTTTCAATGGCAAACACATAAATGTGGAGGTCATACCAAAGCATAACATGCATTAGTTAATGACAAAACTATTAGGTGTATACAAGCCACCTAATAGACATAATTGCTTGGATGACATGGTAAGCCATATGGCTTTGTCTCCAATGGTAAATAAAAATCAATATCTTAATAATGATTTATTTACCTTCAATTATGTTGTAGTAATTATCTCATATTTATTACCAACTTGATTATCTCATAATCAAGACTTGATTATCTCATAATCAAAGAATTCTAGAAAATATTAAGTTAAACTAATTTAACATATTTTTCATTTGTGACAATAAATATTATTAATCTCATTAATAATATATAAATATAAAGTGAGTATATGATTAGACAATCTAATTATATTAGGTTTGCTACAGTTAATCGAGCTAGCACGGGGACCAAATGGACCTACGGTTCCGAGCTTCAATAATTTCGAAATATTAATTAAACTCTTTAATCAAATATTACGAATTATTAACTCCGCGTTATTCCACTAAAAACTTGAAGTTGAACTCCTATTACCGTAGATGGATTAAATAAACCAAACAACTTCGGTGTCCATCGATATAGTCATTACATATGGATATAGCCCTTCACGAATATCTCATAAATAGAACAGGGTCAAAACTCCGTTTAACCCCACTAAATATTTTATCTCTTAAGCACCATTGATTCTATAATAAATAATTAATTCATAACAATTATGAATATAAAATGGCTCTTAATCAGGATTTCAGATTCCATGGGCGGTTTTCTAAGAACCGTCTCACTCATCTTTGCTTTGCGGATGACCTTATGATTTTCTGTAAAGCGGATGCCTCCTCGGTTTCCTTGATTAAGGATTGTCTCAGGCAGTTCAGTGGTTTATCAGGTTTAATCCCGAATCTAGCTAAAAGTCATTTCTTCTCCTCTGGTATCTCTCCTACCCTTCAGGACCAGCTGCGTCTTGTTCTGGGCTTCCAAGTAGGGATTATTCCAGTGCGGTATCTGGGAGTCCCTTTGATTTCTACTAAACTCCGGGCCTCAGATTGTGCTTCTCTTGTGGATCGTATTGTTATGCGTGCTAAAAGTTGGAGTAGTAAGTTTCTCTCTTATGCGGGGCGGCCTCAGCTCATTAAATCTGTTTTATTCTCCATTCAAGTTTATTGGTCTTCTTTATTTATTCTTCCTAAGTCTGTTATTAGGAAGGTGGAGACGATTCTCCGTTCTTTCCTTTGGAAGGGTAGTGAGCTCACCTCTTCTGGGGCGAGAGTGGCTTGGAGTAGAGTTTGTTTACCTTCCAAGGAGGGGGGTTGGGGATTAAGAGATTGGAATCTTGGAATAGAGCGACTATTGTTAAGCACATTTGGTTCCTTTGTTCTGGCCAGGTTTCTTCTTGGTCGAATTGGGTTCAGTCTTATTTGTTGAGGGGGAGAAGTTTTTGGGAGGTTCCTTGCCCTACAGATTGCTCTTGGAGTTGGCGTAAGATTTTGGAGCTTCGTTCTTGGTCCCAGAGGCGGATGAGAGTTAGGATTGGGAATGGTGAGAAGACTTTATTGTGGTTTGATTTTTGGCATCCTATGGGTCCGATTGTGGATTCGTTGGGTGAGAGAGTGATTTATGACTCTGGCTTGGATAGGATGGCTACAGTTGCTTCCATTATTTCTGATTCTTCTTGGCGGTGGCCCCCATCTAGGTCCGCCGCCCTTGTTGATCTGGCTCGGACCCTTCTTCCAAATCCTTCTAGCTTGAGGGAGGATGAGCTGGTTTGGGTGGATGATAGTAGAGGGAGATTTTCTGTGGATAGTGCCTGGAATGCTATGCGGTCTAGGGGAACCTTGGTGCATTGGTTTCGAGTTGTTTGGTTCCGGAAGGCCATTCCCCGCCATTCCTTTTTGCTTTGGATGTCTATTCAGGGAGGCCTTTGTACTCAGGATAGTTTGATGAGGTTTGGTATCTCTGCTTGCTCACGATGTATTCTCTGTGGTTGTTCTAGTGAGGATATTGATCATCTTTTCTTCCAGTGCTCCTTTTCTTCTAAGGTCTGGTCGACTGTACTGGCTATGTGTGGGTTAGATTGGAGTAGCCGAGATTGGCTTCAGACTGTTGAGTGGATGTGTCAGTTTTCTGACGCCTCTTTACGCCATCTTCTTGTTCGGCTGTCTTTTGCCGCGTCAGTTTACCATTTATGGAGGGAGAGGAATGCCCGCACTCATGATGCGCCTCTTCGGCCTGTTTCTGTCCTGCTTAGTGATATTGTTTTTGATGTTCAGAATCGTGCTGGCTTTTTACGGAAGGTGAATCCATCTTATGACAATAAATGGCTTCACCTATCTTGGCACTTGCCCGATGACATTTTCTGTTGATCTTCTTTTGCTTGTAGCCTTTCGGCTTTTCTTCTAGGAGGGCGTGTCCTCTCTAGTAGTCTGAGGTATGCCCATTTGCTCTTGTATAGTTTTCTTTTGGTTATACACTTACTTTATCCAAAAAAAAATACTTTATATTCGTAATAGAAAAGTTGACCACTCAAACTGTTCAAGTCCCGAATCAACTCTTAAAAAAGATATTCTTCTGCTTCTCGTAAGAATGAGTGAATTTCATATCTATGTAAAACTTTCCCAGCTACACACCAAACCATATCCCCAAAATATGTAGTTATTGGCCCGGAATGCAACACCAACCTCACCATAGTAAATCAAATGACATAGCCTGTCATGCAGGAGTTCGTAGTACACTCAGGATTAAGATCAAGTCTATATATGACCATCTATTAGATAAAATGAATTTCTTCGGTTAACGGATATTAAAAGTAATTTGTATTTATCCGAGTCCAGTCATATATGATCTCATCATACAAGATGCCTTCATTCTCATGTCACTACATGAACAATCCCGGATCAAGGTCGTCATACAAGTATAGAATGGACCGCAGCTATAGATAAACCACAAACAAAGTACCCTCTTTGTTTGCTCTCTATGGATTATTTAGATTACTAACTTCAGACTTAAATCCCTTTTGTGCATCAAACATACAATATGTCTGAAGGTATAATAGTAATCAAGGTAAACAAGACAATTGGACAATATGCAATATAAATCAAACAACTTTGATAAAATGAATAATGCATTTATTATTATTACAATAATCAATTTCGTTTACAATACATGAAGCTTTAGGACAAAAGTCCCAACAATTTTATGATTGATAATATATTTTAGAAAGATTGATTTTCAAAGCTTGAGTTTTATGATTTTTGAAGGCATGGAGGAAAAACCCACGTCAGATGTAACTTGACATAGATATGGAATTGACAGATGTAGATATCGTGTGCACATGCAGTTCAGGACTAAGTATGACAGATGTCCCTAGATCCCATATTCTGAGTCATGAGGGTAGTATAGATCTGCACCCCCGGCTTCAGTTCCGTGACTTGAGGACGACGAGACGTAATGCCCCAAGACCACCAAATTATACGTATGGGGGGACGGTGAGACGTAACGCCCCTATGCACCAGATATTCAGATATAAATATTTCGGATAACGATTTCTCAGAAATAGATTTTCAGAAACGGATTTCCAAAAACAGATTTTCTGAAAATATAACTTTTATGAAAGAAATTTCAGAAAAGATTTCCAGAATAGTTTTGTAGAAAAAGATATGTTTTCAGATAAAAAAGAAATTTCACAAAAGATTGTCTTATGGGAGTATTTTTGTTTTTAGAACCATATATTTTCTGAAAGAATCAGTTTTCATTTTAAACTGTCCACTCACTAGGTCGTTCAAACGATCTAACTCCCTCACTCACAGTGTTTCTGTTTTGTAGGTATACCCGGAGGACGAGCTCGATATGATGGATACTAATGGCAATCACTAGGGTGTTTGGTCCACCAGGTCAAGTCAGATAGACAGTTCAGTCAAAGTCACAGTAAAGTCATGTATCAAATATCACTCATTGTATTAGTTAAAGTGTCTATGAATAAGAGTTGTAAATAGAAGACTATAGGTATACATTTATAAGCATTAAGTTGCATTTCATGTTTATGAGTTGGGCAATGGTACCTATGCATGAGTTATATTTTCATATAAGTTTAGCGGTATTGATCATAGTCAGAGGCTTAGGGGGATAAGATGGTCTATTCCCTGCCGGTAGGATCCTCGGAAGGGGGATGGTACACTAAACTATATAACATGTTATTCAAACATTTTGAATTAAACATACATATAACCTAAAAAATAAATTTTGCATTGACTGGGCTCTTATTTTCCTATACTAATTTAATTAGTACATAAAATTCCAAGGCATCCATTGGACTTCAAATCTTGTTCCATGGCTTGGTGTTGATCTATTTGATGCATTGGTACTCCAATTTACAAAGAATGAAAATTTTATATAGGAAAATAAAATATACAACACTTGTAAAATTGGCATGTTGGCCTTGCATTCCCAAAATAAAAATAATAATAAGAGCCGAAAAAATTTACGATCAATGCAAAAACTTTCATAACATGAATCTACATTAAACATTCATCACATTAACATTAATATGTGCCAACTCATATCAACATGCATATAATAATTTATATATCATATAAATAAATAAATAAATAAACTTTAAATGAAAATGAGAAGGGTTAAGAATACTTTTCAACCTCGCTCTTAATGAAAATTGTATAAACCACTTTCCTAGTGCATCGGAAACACCTTAAGCACCCGAGATCGGCCTTGAAAATTTTTTCTACCATTCTCCTTGTATGGCCGAATATGACCAGCTCTTTTTTTGATATTTTTCTTCCGTTTTCAGCAAAATTTCAGCTTCAAAACAGAACCCAAGCATCCCCCGAACAGTGGCTCGGATCTGAACTATTTTGGAACTAAATTTGCGCCCAACTCACACCCAAATCAGCCCATGATTTGCGTCAACTTTAGTAGTATTTCATGTCTGATTTTTCTACTAAAAACAGCCCCAAAACACTCTTGAAACACCTCTTAATGTTCTCTGATTCTCCTAGACAAGAAACAAAATAAACTGAGTCCCGTAACATCAAGAAAATATGCCGTAGTGAGCAGTTTTTCTGCTCACTACTGTGTATCAACAAGAAAGAAAGATGATGTGGATTTTTAATTCGACTCTGAATGGCCTTTCGTGCTATGTCTCGCAACCAAAAGAAACTAGTGTGGGCTAAACTCACAAACCAACCTCGAAACACTTTAGAGATGGAAATTGTCATACAAGAATTTTTAGTTTTAGTTTTTGTTCTTGTTATTTTCTTTCAGTTCTTGAGAGAAAATGATGAACTATGGTGGCTACGGTTTGACACAAAATGAGTTAGGGTAAAAAGGAAACTAACTTAACCTTTTATATTTAGGGTTTTATTTTACAAAATAAAATAAACCCTTACCCTTTTATTGATGGAAAATTGACCAGCCCTAATAAATTTTATTACATGCAAATATTTTACTTAATATTATCGTCATGACCAAACGATGTTACAAAACATGAACATGTTATTACCATTTAAAAATTATAATTCCATTCCAACCAAAGGGTTTCCAAAACATATTTTTGGAGTAACAAATAATCTAAATATTTTATTAAATTAGACCATATAATTTAATAAGATAATTTATAATAAACAATTATTATATAATCATTTATTATAAAAATCATATATTAAAATTAATACATAGTTTAATGTGTGACAAAAAATATTATTAATCATATTAATATATATATATATATTATGCGTGAGTATATAATTGGACTATCCAATTTTATTTAATTTGCTACAGTCTATCGAGCTAGCACATGGACCAAATGTACCCACGGTTCCGAGCTCCAATAAACTCGGAACATTAATTAAACTCTTAATTAAATATTTCGAATTATTAATGTCAGGGTATTCCACTAAAAATCCGAAGCTGCACTCTCATTGCCATAGATAGATAAAATAAGCCGAACTACGTCGGTGTCCATCGATATAGTCATTACATATGGATAGGCCCTTCATGAGTATCTCAAAATCAGAGTCGGATCATAATGTTTGTTATACCCCTCTAAATATTTTTACCTTAAGTACTATTAATTTTCTAATGAATGATTTATTCAGAGCTATTTAGATTGTTAATATAGAAATTCGCAAAGGACTTGAGCGCTCTAATCGTTCAAGTACTGAGTCAACCCTTAAGGAAGATACTCATCTACTTCTCGCAAGAAGGAGTGAACTCCATATCTATGTAAAATGTCCCCATCTATACACCAAACGACATCCCCAAATTACGTAGCTATGGGTCAAGATTGTTATACCAACCTCACCTTTGTAAATCAAATGACATAGCCTGTCATACAGGAGCTCGTAGTACACTAAGGATTTAGATCAATCTATATATGACCATCTAGTAGATTGAAATGAATTTCTTTATTTAACGGATATTATAAGAAACTCATTTCTATCTAGGTCCAGTCCTATATGATCACATCATATAAGGTGCCTTCATTCTCATGTCACCACATGGACGATCCCCGGATCAAGGTCGCCATACAAATATAGAATGGACCGCAACTATAGATAAACCAAAAACAAAGTACCCGCTCTATTTGTTCTCTATGGACTAATTTAGATTACTAAATTCAGACTTAAATCCTCTTATGTATGACACTCATACACTAAGTCTGAAGGCAAATGAGTAATCAAGGTAAACAAGATAATTTACAATATGCGATATAAAATAAACACTTTGATAAATGAATAATGCATCTTTTTAATATAAAATATAATTTTGTTTACATTACATGAATCTCTAGGGAATATATCCCAACAGTTTGAGGGCTGAAAAATTGTTAAAAACAGAAGCAAAACATCAGACCAAGGGCTGGTCAGATTCGGTCATCAAATGGAGAGGGCATAAAAAGTTTTAAAGGCTGATCCCAGTGCTTTAGACGCTTCTGATGCGCAAGGAAATCAATTCCTACAATTGACATCAAGAGGGAGGTTGAAAAATATTCTTAACCCTTTTTTTTTTTTTTTTTAAAAAATTATACTTATATTGATTTACATGAGATATAAATTGTTTTATGCATATTGTGATGAGTAGGCAAATTATTATATTCATGTGATGAATGTTTGTTTCTTTTGATTCATGAGATGAATGTATTGCCTTTATCGTAAATATTTTTCGGCTCTTATTTTTATGTTATTTTTGGTTTTGGGAATGTAAGGCCATAAGACCATTATTTTACAAGTGTTGTAAATTTATTTTCCTATGTAAAAGTTTCAAGTTGTAACATTCTATGCAATTTGGAGTGTCGATGCTGCCAAAGACTCAACACCCCTCCATAGAGCGAGATTTGAAGACCACGGGATGCCTTGGAATATTTTGTACTAATTTGATTAGTATAGGAAAAATAATAGCCAATTCAATGCAATTTTATTTTTATGTTATATGTATGTTTATCTCAAAATGTTTAAACAACATGTCATATAGCTTAGGGTTCATACTCTTGCGTTTTCACATGCCATAACATGTTTTAGATGCATGGATATTCTAGTCATAAAATGTGATTTTATGAAATTTAAAAGATTTAATTTGGAATATGATATGCATGAAAATAAATTAATAAGATTAATTGGTTTAATAGTTTAAAATTGAAAATTTAAAAATTTAATATAAATGAGCTTTATAAGTGAATTGTATTTTCCCTTAGTATATAGGATGAAAAACAAGACGTAAATTTCATAGCCGATTCTGAATGGACGGTAGTGTGGTCTACACTCGGGATAAAATTCCACGTACCAATGGAATTTATAAGACGTTTATATTAATTAATTAGTTCAATTAAAATTTTGTCCATTTGTTGAATTTTAAATTTTAAACTTGTTGTGAACTAAAATTTTAAGAGTTAAAATTAATTAGGTCATTCAACAAAACTTAATTAAATTAGTTTAATTAAGTAAAATATTAGTTGGGACTAATCAGAATTAGTGAATTTAATTTTAAGAGATAAAATTGGTTATATCGCTAATTATGCACTAGTGTAAATAAAAGTTATATTTTAGCCGCACATAAACTTATAGAAACTAGTGAATTAAAATATAAGATATTTTAAATAGAAACCTTTATTTTTAAAATAGTGAGTGGGAGAGGGATATACAACAATATATCACGCGATCTCTATTGTTAGTCCGAAAGCGTGAGATTCAAAAGGCGCATCGAGACGACTCTATTTTTGTCCCCCTACGGATGGTGTCATTTTTGGGTCAATATCAAGTTTGGATTCCGAGAGAAAGGAAATCTAGATGTATCAAGTAAACTGACCTACCCTACGGCGACACTTCACTAGTGAAGTCAAAGGGTTCTGAAATAACTGGTTACACTCACAGGGAATGATTAAATGTTAATCAAAATTCCTTGATCAAATCAAATGGTGGTTGGTTAATATAGGAAAAAGAGTTATTCCCGCATATATGAATCAATTGAGATTGTCTCGTTCTATCATGCAAATACTTGACCTACCCTACGACGACTCTTATTTGTGGGATGATAGATTTCCGTGGAATATTAATTCTTTTAGGTTTCTAATTAATTATACATGGTTCATGCATCATGTTTAATTTTATGCCTAAATGTTTGAAAATTTTAATATGTGATGAATGGATATTAAATGCATGTTTATTTTATTTTATTTCAGTCATAGTTTCTTCAATTATTGTTATTCTCTCTAATGACAAATTAACAGGAGAAAATTATGTTAAGTATAAAAGTAACATGAATGCCATTATGGTCTGTGAAGACCTTAATTTTGTCATGACATAGGAATATCCTCCCGAGCAGCCAGAAATTCCAGCCAAGCTGCTCGTTGCCTACCAGAAATAGGTTGCGCCAATAAGAAATCCCGCTGTTACTTGCTAGCAGGGATGCCCGAGGTTTCTTGCTGTAAAGCATTAGCCAATGTCTACAGCATCTTTGATGATAGATTTACTTCAAGGCATGTTCGGGCAGCCTTCGAAGCAGCAACGTCAGGGATGACCGTTAGAGGCTATGGTCTCAGGGATGACCGCTAGGATGAAAGAAGAGACATTAGTCCGAGAGCACTTCTTAAGGATGTTGACCTACCTCAACACGACCGAAACTCATGGAGCTCTTATTGATGAGCATAGCCAAGTGACCATGATCATGGAAACTCTTCTGAAGAGTTTTCTATAGTTTGAAAGCAAGTATGTTATGAAAAAGTTGATTTTTTCTTTGACTCAACTGCTAAATGAGCTCACTCATTACGAGTCCACACTGGTGGATCTTCGTAAGCCTAGTAGAGAGGAAAATGTTTCTGAATCTTCTAAATCTACTAAGAAAAATAAGAAAATCAATAGAAAGGCTAAGGCAAAGCCTTTGAAGAAGAACAAGAGAAGCTCCAAGGATGCCAAGCCTAAGGAAAAGTGTTTTCATTACAATAAGGATGGGCATTGGAAAAGGAACTGTATGTTAGTGTCCTACACATGCCACAAGATCACTAAGATGATTTGTGTGTGAATATTAAAGAAGTTTGCGGAAAAAACTTACAATGAACGGATTTGAGATTTCAAAAATTTCTTTGTATTTGTTGAAGCTCCAAGCTTTGTTGAATCTTTTCAATCCAATGGTGAGTTTCCCTATCACCTTGATTTACTCTTTAAGTTCTAGCTTTGTTTGATTTTGAAACAAAATCAATGGAGAAGAGAAATAATGTGTTCGGCCATTAGGTGAGGAAGAGAGAAGATGAAGTTGTTTTTGGTATTTTGTTTCTAAAACATATCCAAAAGTCAACTCACAAATTGTGTATATGCTTTTCCAAAAGGCAAAAGCAAAAGCAAAAAGTGTTGGAGGGAAAATGGCATTAAATGCCCCCAACCACTTCCATCACTCAAGTTGACACTTGATGTAAGTTGGTGGGCCCCAACTCTTATATTCAAAATTCAAGTGGCTTGCTCAACACACTTCGGGCTCGGGTTCGTTTAATCCGATTAAACCTTTACCTTTTCTATATCAACTTCGATGTCATCTACATTTACAACAAAACCATGGAAAATAATCTCATCTATACAAAAGTGCACTTATTAAAGTTAGCATACAATTTTTCATGCCTTAACACATCAAAAACATGCTTCAAATGTGTAACATGTTCATCTAATATTTTACTGTAAACTAAGATGTCATCAAAATAAACTACAACAGACCTACCTATAAATGCACGCATAATATGATTCATCAATCTCATAAATGTACTAGGTGCGTTTATAAGACTAAATGGCATAACTAACCATTCATACAAGCCATAATTGGTCTTAAATGCAGTGTTCTACTCATCTCACTCTCTCATGTAAACTTGATGGTATCCACTCTTTAAATCAATCTTACTAAAAACTTTGGAACCATGCAATCCTTCCAACATGTCATCTAGTCTAAGAATAGAGTGACGATACTTTACCGTTATATTGTTGATCGCTTGACAATCAATGCATATACGCCACGTCCCATCTTTCCTAGGAACTAGAAGAACTAGTACCGCATAGAGACTCATATTTTCTCTGACATACCATTTCTCCATCAACTCCCACACTTGCCTCTGAAGTTCCTTCGTTTCCTCGGGATTTCTCTGGTAGGCTGTTGGGAATGACTGCGCAAAGTATGAAATCTATCGGGTGTTCAATACCTCTAATGGTGGAAACCCACTAGGAATGCCCTCTGCCAACACATCACTGAATTCCTACAAAGAGATGAAATAGACACAAGAAGTAAATGGTCAGTGCTAGCAATACAAACAAAGTGATCCTTGTAGACTAGAAAAAACATAAGCTTGCTAGCCTTAAAAGCTCTCATTGCTTCACCATTGATGAACACTTAAAAGTGCATATTTATTATACAGAAAATCAATCATTTAACACTCACAGTTTCACTAATCCCCTTAATATTGGCACATCTGTGAAATAATATTTTACATTATGTTTTTTATATTTTTATTGTGTATTTTTGTCATTTGGCAAGTAAAATACTACTCGGAAGCTCGATAGGAAAAACAAGACTTGGAAAATGGTAAAAACGGAATTTCAGTATGCGGGTCACGACACACAAGACCTTAATATCGCAATGCGCCCATGAGGACAACAACACTGCAGACACCGCTTAGCGTATCGCGACACAACTGACTTCAGCGTCGTGACTCCCTCATTCTCCAACACGTGTCTCCGAGCTGGTAGAAGCGTCATGACACGCACAACCATAGCGTCGCGACGCACGAACCTTTCTCAGCCTATAAATTGAAACCTCCGGCAGAAGAAATTTTCATACTTTCTTTCCGAATTCTCTATAGATTTTTGAGGAGAGAGTGTCTTGTGTGTTTATTTATCTAAGCCATCTGTAATGTTTTTTTCTTTCAGTAATAAAATTACGAGTGTTTTTAATTACAAAATGAGTAGTTAATTTCTTTTTGATGGGGTAAAGGGTGAAGCTTTTATAATGAAAACTTAGATCAATCTCGCTTATATTATAATAAATAAATTAAAATTTAATGATTAAAACTTGATTTAAATCTGGATTAGTTATTGACATATCTTGCTACCGCCTATATGGCTGGTTTTATATGGCTACCATATGTATGACTGGTTTTACATGTTTTGGCATAACTAAATACCTAACTAAACTTGTTATCGACAGAAATGAACACCACCTATATGGTTGGTTTTATAATATTTTAATAAAGCGAGATTTCTAGATTTGAAATATTAAAAGTTAATCTCCTAACTCCAGCATTTTATTTTATTATTGCTTATTGATCTAAAAGTTTCCAACTACTTCAATAAATCAAACCTTTTTTTTCCGCTCTACTTATCATTCTATTTTACTAAATATATTCCCTGTGGATTGACCCCGGACTTACCGGGTTATTTTATTACTTCGACACTCTTATACTTGGGAGTAAAGAACCATTTTTTGAGCGTGTCAAGTTTTTGGCACCGTTGTCGGGGAATATAATCTAGTAGATATAATAATTTTTCTTTTTCTTTATTTTAATTTCATATTTTTTACTTTTCTTTTTGTTTGTAGTTTATTTTTTATCTTGTCATTTATTTCCTTTTTGTAAATATTGTATTTGTATTTATTTTATTTTTGTTTAGGTTGTGACATGAGTCCAACCACACCAGAGACATTACAGGATGCAGCTAACAACTTGGAGGAACCATGCAGTTACCAACAGGTCCAATCACACGCCAAAGAGCAAAGAAGATCATAGAGGCCTTTGCGGGACTAGCTCAGAGCTATGTGACCAGTTGCAGCAACCAAGTCAAGTGCACACCAGAGACACATATGGGCATAACCAGAGAGGTCCCCAAGCTATTTCATTTGACCCAGATCAGCTCAGACTGAAGCATAGCAGAGCAGCTTCAGCACCAGCACCCTTTTGACCCGATTTCACCCATTTTGGGACTATGTTGAATTCGGCCAAATGGGGGCATTTTTGTCATTTGTGCTCGACATTTTGACTTTATTTATGATGTAATTAGCATGGTTGACTATGCCATTAGGCTTAATTATGCTTAGATCTGTACTTAGCCGGAAGCACGTCAATTTACTATAGCATGTAAGCACCTCAATTAGCTTAAGTGAGATTAGCTTCTAATATTTGTTTTAAGTTTATTTAGGTGCAAAAGGACCTTAATGGTCGTGGTTAAGGTGCTTGACTTAGGGCTTTTGGTAATTTTAGCTCTAGGGTCATTTTAGTCTTTTCACTCTATTGTAACCCTTATTATATGCCTCTTCTTTGTATTTTTGCAAAACGAACGTAATATACAGAATTTTGAAAGAGAGAAAAGCTTGAGCTTTCCATGGCTATGGCCAAAACCTTGTTGAGGGAGGGATTCCCCTTTTCAAGTTCAAATTGACTTATCTAAGCTTGGCAACTTAGTGGCGTCTCCATTGCTAGCAAAATACAATCTGATTTCATGCTTGTGGTTATCATGGACGTGAGTTTCATGGTGGTTAGGGGCTGATCTTGGTTGGGTTTTGTTCCTACAAAATCAGTATTCAAAGTTCTTGGGGTTTTGAGAAAGATGCTTGGGGGTTTGCTTGGTTTCCAACCCAAGTGAGTTCTTGTCATTTGGTATCATGAGCTTAGGGTTCTGAGGTCTGATTTCCTATCCTTTGTGTTGTTTGATCTTGTATTCATCTTTGTTCTTTGTTGATTTAATTTCGGCATCAAGGTTTTACTTCCACCTTGATTCGGCCATTGTTGGATCTTGTTGTTTCTTGCTGATTCTTGTTGATTTGTGATCAAAATATCATGAATAACATTCTGCCTTGAGTGTTTTTTGATTGATCATGAGTATTTCTTTGAGTTAAGATTTGGCTACTTAGGTCAAAATTGGGACTTTTGTGTTCTTTGCTTGAATCAAGTGTTTAGTTGTTAATTGTAAGTTACTAGGACGTGTTTAACATTGTTATTAAGTTATTAGTTTCAAAAAAAAATGCATCAGGTCAGATTCGGCCAAGGAAGAACGATCACCACCCTTGCTTTGTTCTTGCCATATGCATGTCACTTAGCTTGTTTTCAATAGGTATTGTTCATATCTATTTTGAGAAAATCAGATTGCACTTCATTACTCCTAGCATTTGCTTGAACTAGCTTGTTTGCAATCTTTGTGAAGTTGTTGCAATCTTGTGAAGTGTGAGGAAAACAAGTGTTTTTGAGTGTTGTGGTGAGGCATTTGAGTGAATGAGTGTTGAAACAAAATGAAATGCTTATGGATTGATGAGGCCGTGAGACTCTTGAAGTTTACTTATGCTTATGTGTTAACTTTGTGAGACAAGTCTGGTTGCTTTGTTACACATATTGCCGTGAGTAAGATGTTTGATGTGCTTATGTTGAAGCATGAATTAACAAGTGTGCTTGCTGATTTGCGTGAGCCATCATTAGCATGACATTGAAAATGGAAGCACTCATGAGCTTGACATGGAAATTTGAGTAGCCATCATTGCATTTGAGAGGTGCTTGAAGAGGCAAGCTGCTGCATCACCAAGTTAGTTGGAAAAAGTGTTTAGTTGGTTTGTAACTTACCATTGCCGAATTGACATGCTTACTTGACCTACTTGTAAGCTACTTACGTAAGCAGCTGAGTCACCTACTTGTTTTGAAAAAAAAAAGTGAAAGAAAAGAATAAAGAGAATTGGTCGCATTGTGCTTAGCTTGATTAGACCATTTGCAAGTTGATTGGATTGTTTTACATGAGTTACATTGATTTGATTTGGTTTGTATTGGTTTGAGCTTGAAAGACTATATTTGTGTTATTGCCGAATTGAAATCCTTTGTGCTTCATTGTGTTTCATTGAAGTGTAAACAATTGTGAGTGTGTGTGAGAAGAAAAGAAATGTGAGCTCAAACACTATAGCGAGTGACCACAAGATTGCTTCAGTGACACGTTGATTGCTTGCTTGCTTATTTATTGCATTTAGCTAACTCGTCATTCTTTCTTATTCTGAGCACTTTAGCTATAGGTTTCTTTCGATTGAGTCTCAGTGATTACTTATCTTATTTGATTTATTCCACATGCTCTATATATACATTGTGTTTCTGCTAGCTTGTGGACTACATCTTAGTTGACCATTCTGGGAATTGAGTTGATTTGTAATTGAATTGAGGAAGAACTCAATAGTGGTAAAAGGCAGTGAGTGTGAGCACAGTATCGGGTAAAAGCCAATAGAGTGCAAACACGAGTGGATTGAGATATAATTGAGTGTAAACACGTGTGGAGTGATATCATTCGAGTGTAAACATGTGAGATTGTGAGGATTTACATATTTTGTTTTGCTTTTTATTATTTCTAATCTGTTTGTTTAGTGTTGAGATGGCAGGTCCAAGTTTAACTATTGATGATAAGATCGAGGTTTTGGATACTTTCAAAAGTGATATCCAAGATATTATGAGTGATTATAGAATATCTTATGAGAAATGGAAAAAGACTTGGAAGGTAACTAAATATGCAGTGAATGAAGAGAGTACTCAACAACCAAAAGCCTTTGAAGTTGTGTGTAATGAAGTGAGAAGCACTTGTGATGTTGAGTGCATAGCGAATGAAAAAACTTGTGAGGCCTTGAATGTTGTGAATTGTGTTATAAGTGACATGGTGAGTGAAAATGCTTGTGAGATTGTGAGCATTGAGGGAGTAAACACTTGTGAGGTAGTGTCTTTGAGGTTGAAAAATATAGTGAAGCTGAGCAGGTGTGTGAGAAGGTCTTTGCAAGTATGGTTGAGATAGTGGCCATGAGTGATGATGAAGCTGTGAGAGCTGGTGAAAAGAAAGTAGGCGTGGTAGTGAAGTTTTTACATAACATTTTCTCTATTGTTTATGCTTTTTCATCGCAGGTACAATTGGTCAAGTATGATTCTTTTATATTTCAATATCATCGTCCAATTGATTTTGTCATAACTATCTATGATCCGGGTTCGGATTCGAGGACGAATCTATTTCAAGAGAGGGAAAATGACATGATCCAAAGGACAACATTTGACATGAATGCAGTCACCCAAGGAACATTAGAGTCTTTCCAATTGCCAACAGGCCCAATCACACGCCAAAGAGCTAAGTGGATCACATACGCAATAGCGGGGACAGAGTTTGCATATAATAGATGCAATCATCCTTCTAGTTTTTACTTGCCTTATGAGATTGATTATGATTCTAATTCTTTAACTCCTATGGATTTATTATCTTTGATTCTTATTAAGCTTGGGAGTATGAATGATAAGGGAAAGGTAGAGTTGGTGAGAATAATAGGTTTCCAACGCATTGTGTTTGACCCCGGCAATTGGGTGTGGCTTTATATGCAAGAGGAAAAGATCCAAGCTACATTCGAGAGGAGATGGACCTTTTCAAGTCTTGGAAAGGATCAATGACAATGCATATAAGCTGGATTTGCAAGGTAAGTACAACATATCTGCTACTTTTAATGTTTCTGACTTAACTCATTTTGATGCAGGTTCAGATTCGAGGTCGAATCCTTTTCAACAAGGAGGGAATGACATGAGTCCAACCACACCAGAGACATTACAGGATGCAGCTAACAACTTGGAGGAACCATGCAGTTACCAACAGGTCCAATCACACGCCAAAGAGCAAAGAAGATCATAGAGGCCTTTGCGGGACTAGCTCAGAGCTATGTGACCAGTTGCAGCAACCAAGTCAAGTGCACACCAGAGACACATATGGGCATAACCAGAGAGGTCCCCAAGCTATTTCATTTGACCCAGATCAGCTCAGACTGAAGCATAGCAGAGCAGCTTCAGCACCAGCACCCTTTTGACCCGATTTCACCCATTTTGGGACTATGTTGAATTCGGCCAAATGGGGGCATTTTTGTCATTTGTGCTCGACATTTTGACTTTATTTATGATGTAATTAGCATGGTTGACTATGCCATTAGGCTTAATTATGCTTAGATCTGTACTTAGCCGGAAGCACGTCAATTTACTATAGCATATAAGCACCTCAATTAGCTTAAGTGAGATTAGCTTCGAATATTTGTTTTAAGTTTATTTAGGTGCAAAAGGACCTTAATGGTCGTGGTTAAGGTGCTTGACCTAGGGCTTTTGGTAATTTTAGCTATAGGGTCATTTTAGTCTTTTCACTCTGAGCTATCAATTTCCTTCTGATGATACACATTAAACAGTGCGATACTTATTTTGAATAAGGTTCCATGAAAATCTGTTAGACAGACTTCGTATTAGATATGAACAGGAAAGAAATTGAGTTTCTCATTCCTGATGATTTGGGAATGATGGGCATACGTTAAATGTTTGGATGGTACCAAACTAGAAACCAAATCGGATAAGTGCCTATTTGTAGGTTGTCCTAGGGAAACCAACGTATAGTACTTATACAGCTCACAAGAAAATAATGTAATTGTTGCTCTCCATGCGGTTTTCCTAAGAGGAATTCCTGTATGCAGTGGTAAGTGGGAGGAAAGTAAAACTCGATGAAAATTGGAGTAATACTGTTCCAGGCACTGAGTCCCCACGGAACACCAACAGTTCATCAGGGGTGAAACTGTACCAATAATCTTCGAATACACAAGAACCGCGTAGGTCAGAGAGAGTCAGAAAACAACCTATGAGGTATGGGTTTCTGATCTCACCTCATGTAGATGTTAATCTTATTAAGTACAATTGACTGACTACGTATGAGGAAGTGATACAAGGTATCGACTCCTTTTATGGCAAAGTGCCATGAAGTCCGAAATGGATTCCATGTATATCAACCAAGTTTGGATACTGGTTGATATACCAGAAGGTATTGTGCCTATTGGTACTATATAAGTCTTCAAGGAAGATATACATGGATGGCAACATACAAATGTACACAGCTAGGCTTGTACAAAAAGAGTATGTGACAGCTGGACGCCAAAATCGCTTTCCTTAACGGAAACCTTTTGGAGGATGTTTGTATGCAACATCCTGACAGTTTTTGTCGTGCCAAAACATGCAAACAAGGTTTGCAAGTTAAATCGATCCATTTATGGATTGAAACAAACATATCGTTCTTGGAACCAGCGTTTTGATGTAATCATAATGGTATATGATTTAATTCAAAACGAAGATGATTATTGTGTATATAAGAATGTTAGTGGGATCGCACTGACAATGAATGTCATATACATTGATGATGTATTGCTTCTCGGCAATAACATTCATATGCTATAATCGGTGAAAGCTTGGCTTTCATTAAAATTCTCCATGGAATACCTGGGAGAAGCATGTTTTATTCTAGTAATAAAGATCTACTGGGATAGATCTAGAAAGCTGCTGACAACCCTCCCAAAGCTCGTACGTTTTTGAAATGTATGTGACCTGATGTCTCATATACTTTGAGCATATGTAGACGCTACAAGGCCAATCCAGATGATGGTCACTAGATTGATGTTAAGAACATCCTTAAGTATCTTAGACGAACTAAGGATGCTTTCTTAAGTTATGGAGATGGAGAACTTGAGATGACTGGGTTCACCGCTGTAAGTTTCCAAACCGATAAAAATGACTGTAAGTGACAATAAGGGTACGTATATAGTTTGAACAACGGAAAAGTGAGCTGGAAATCTTCCAAGTAAGATACTGTTAGCGAATAAACAACGATAGCAGAATATTACTGCAGCTGAGGCAGCAAAAGAAGCATTTTGGATCTATAATATTCCTAATTAGATTAGAGTAGTTCTGTTAGCAGCTGAGCTAGCCAAAAGCACATGCTGAGGAACCACGGTCTCATCAATGATCCAAGTATGTACTTCAACTATTTCATCCGATTCGTAAGATCATACATCGTGGTGATGTGATGATCGAATAAATAGCATCAGATGATAACCTTGCAAATCCGCTGACGAAAGCTGTTTCTCAGTAGAAGTTTGAGCGAATATTACATAGTTCAGGTGTTAGACACTTGAGTGATTGGCTATAGGCCAAGCGGAGATTGTTGGATAATTATGACCCATAGCATCACTATTTGTATATAACATGGTGTTGTTGTATAAATTAACTATGTGACAAAGGAAATTGCTCTTTTATCATTTGTAATTGGATTACTCGGATATATAAATGATAAAAGTCCTTATGATTAGTTCCAGATTAATAAGATATGAGACAGTATTAATCCACAAAGGTTTAATCATTAAATATCCATAGTCTTAGTATTATCGAGACTGGACATCGATAATGTAGAATATGCTAGTATTACACTTGTGCGTGTTATGGAAGCGTAACGACAAAGTTATCATATATTTGGGTATTGGATACTCATGCAAGTGTAATAAGAGGTTCTATTTACCGATGATACGGAAACAGCTTCGCTCTGGATAGACCCCTCGGAATCCCATTGGTAGTATGACTATGTGTCTATGGGAATCCGAATCAGGGTAGGTGTATTTGGTCTTAACCTGAGACTTGCATCGCTAATACTTGTGACAATCAGTATACTTTGGTTTTGGTCATCAGGGGCTTTAACAGGTTCTGTGTACGCCTCTTCTGGGTATACTGAGAATCGTAGTGTATTGGGTGTGATGTCAAGATGGAAGTAACACTTCAGTCATATGAAGATGATGATCATGCATGTATATAGAACTGGTACTCTAAGTGCTATAGCCATCGGGGAAGTATGACTAGGTCATGACTTTCCGATCATAAAGAGACTAGTTGCTAGTAATCCGATATATGCTTCGTACGGGGCATACACAATTCCAGCCCCAGGCCTAGCATGTGACATCTGATAATGGATCGTAATGCGCAATACTACGTATACTACGCCTGACAAAGATCTTGTATTACGTAGAAGAATATTTCTGGAGAATTGGATAGGCACGGTGCTTTGCTAGAAGCCAACCATGTCTTGTAAATTGATAAGTATGTGGTACCGGGTACGCACGTGTTCGGATAGTCCAATGACCGTATTTACTGCCAACATATCCAGGGATCTCTTGGGTCGCATCCCAAAGATTCACCGATGATATTTGACTCGAACAAAATTAATATGGGATTAATTAAGTGAGAGAAAATTAATCTGGGATTAATTAAGAGAGAGAAAATTAATTTGGGATTAATTACGACAAGAATTAATCTAGGATTAATTATCAGAGAAAGAATTAATCTAGGATTAATTACGTCGAGAATTTATCTGGGTTTAAATTCGTCGAGAGGAGATAACGCGATTAATTTGGAATTAATCGGTAAAGTAAATTTAGTAGTTAAATTAGATTTTACTATTTATTTTATTTAATTGGGCTAAAATAATATATTAGATATATTAAATGAAATCGGATTTCAACGCGGAATTAAATTGGATTTTAATTCTAGCGAACGAATTAATTTGGAATTAATTCGTAAGCGACTTTAATAATAATTTTGCAAGGCATAATTATTTAATTAAATTAGATTTAATTACGTCGCGTCGGAAAATTTGTTTAGTCGGATTAAACGAACCGGGCTCAAATTATGTTGTGTAAGCCAACCAAATTTTGAATTAAATAGGTGGGACCCATGACTTACATCAATTGTCAACAATTGATGTAAGTGGTTGGCAATGAATTAAATTGGATTTGATAACAATGATGTAAGTGGTTGGCAATGAATTAAATTGGATTTGATACACATTATACCTACCAAGTTAAAATCAATTAAAAAAGAATTTTGGAAATTCTTTATCTCTCTCTCTCTCGGTTTGGCCGAATGGCTATTAATCTTTTTTTTTTCATTTTGGAAAAAATGGACTTCTTTCTTTGATGAAGGTCGAATGCCCTCTGTAATTTGAATATGCCGAAAAGGCATTTAGCCTCCTTTATTTATCAAAAAATGTCGAATAGCCTCTGAAGTGAAGCATGGCCGAATGGCCTAATTCACCAAAGAAAGATTGCTTCCCTCTCTCTCTTGGGCAAATTTGTTTCTCCTTGGGAGATAAAATTTGTTCCATTTCTGTTCTTACTATCACATGAGAGAGTCAAGTGAAGGTGATAGAGATACTCACCCATGAGCTTGGAAGCTTCAACATCCATGGAATTTTTGTAATCCTAAATTCGATCAATGTAAGTATTCCGCAACTTTCTTGATTAATTCACACAATAATCACGCTTAGAGATCCCGTGGCATGTCTAGGACACTAATAATTGGGTGTCTATGAAACACATTCTCAAGTATCTTAAGAGAACGAGAAATTATATGCTTGTATATTTCGGTGAGGATATGATCCTAAGGGGATATACAAACTCTGATTTTCAGACGAATGTTGATTCTAGGAAATCAACATCTGGATCAGTGTTTACCCTAGGTGGTTGGGCTATAGTATGATGGAGTAAAAAGAAATCTTGTATTGATGACTCCACCATGGAGGCTGAGTATGTCGCAGCTTGTGAAGCAGCTAAGGAAACAGTATGGCTCCGTAAATTCTTGGCAAATCTGGAAGTTGTTCCAGATATGGATAAACCACTCACACTTTATTGCGATATAGTGGTGCAGTGCCAAATTCAAAAGAACCAAGAAGCCACAAGAGGGGAAATCATATATAGAGGAAATATCATCTCATTAGGGAGATAGTGCATAGAATATATGTTTCTGTCATGAAGATTGCATCCACAGAGAACCTGGCTGATCCGTTTACAAAGACCTTATCGGCTAAGGAGAGATAGAGCATCTACATCAGGTACATTTATTTTTCCAGTTATTGATTTATCTTTGGCTTGTGAAGCCGTTACATCAAACTGGATTTTAGATTCTGCTTGTCTCATTCACATTTGTAATTCGTTGCAGGTGCTGAAGGAAAGTAGGAGGCTGAAGCCCGGGGAGATGCAGTTGCGGTTCGGGAGTGGAGACTCTTTGGATGCAGTTGCAGTGGGAGTATGCGAGATCTCATTGCCGAATGGGACACTTTTGTTAAATGAATGCTATTTTGTACCAGGATGTGTAGTTAATATTATATCACTTTTGTATTGGATACAGAAGGCTTTTGTATTAATATTAAGAACAGTTCTTATATTTATATGATAGAAATAATATTCAGATCCTTAGTTGTCCAAACCAGCATGGTCATTATACATTGCAAACTTCAAAAGATATATTAAATACTGGAGTTAATAAACGTAGTTTACCTGTAATTAATAATACTGAACTTTGGCATATGAGGCTTGGTCATATTGGCGTTAAACGCCTTACCCAATTGGTTAGGAATGGTTTGATACCAGATCTTACCATTGAATCCTATCCAACTTGTGAATCCTGTATTCAGGGTAAGATGACCAAAGCCCCATTTTCATGTGTTGGACACCGCGCCACTAACTTACTGGAACTCGTACATTCTGATGTGTGTGGTCCACTAAGTCAGACTGCTCACAGTGGTTATTCGTACTTCATTACCTTTACCAATGATCTGTCACGGTATGGTTATGTCTATTTGATGCGACATAAATCGGAAACCTTTGAAAAGTTCAAAGAGTTCCGAAATGAAGTAGAAAAACAAACTGGTAAATATATTAAATGCCTTCGATCTGATCGAGGCGGCGAATATATGAGTGGTGAGTTCATGGATTATATGAAGGAGAATGGGATTCTCGCTCAATATACTCCTCCAGGTACTCCACAGCACAATGGAGTGTCTGAGAGGAGAAATCAGACTTTATTGGATATGGTCCGATCAATGTTGAGTTTCATAGATTTGCCCTATTACTTATGGGGCTACTCTCTCTTAACAGCCGCACATCTTTTGAACAAGATTCCTTCAAAATTGTTCCTACGACTCCGTATCAGATATGGTTCGGTAGGAGACCAAATCTTAATTATACTAAGGTTTGGGGTTGTCATGCCTATGTCAGGGTGACTCAGCAAGATAAGCTTTCGCCTCGAGGGCAAAAGTTTAGGTTTGTTGGATATCCTTCGAATACGATAGGATATCTGTTCTATGATACCGAGCATCGAAATGTGTTCGTAGCTCGCTTCGCAAAATTTCTAGAAGTAGAATTTTTGTCAGAAGGTGGTAATCATAGACAGATTGAGCTTGATGAAGTCCAACCTGAAAACAACGAACCAACGGAGGAACCTGAAGTTCAAGTAGATGAAGGACCTTCAACACACACACTCCGTAGGTCGGAAATGGTATCTAGACCTCCTGAACGCTTGTATTTGATACAAGAAAAGAGTCTGGATGTTCTCTTAGTTGAAGAGACAGATCATTTCACCTATAGAGAATCGATGTTGGACATCAACTCCGTGAAATGGCAAAGTGCCATGAAATCTGAGATAGACTCAATGCATGAGAATCCAGTTTGGGACTTGGTTCCGCTTCCCGAATGAATTGTTCCTATCGGTTGTAAATGGGTTTACAAGAGGAAGCGCGGGCCTGACGGTAAGGTTGAGACTTACAAGGCCCGACTGGTAGCAAAAGGTTACACGCAGCGACCTGGCGTCGACTACGATGAAACCTTTTCGCCGGTAGCAATGCTTAAGTCTATTCGGATTTTGCTTTCTATAGCTGCGTATCATGACTACGAGATTTGGCAAATGGATGTCAAAACGGCTTTTCTAAATGGATTTCTTGATGAAGAAATCTATATGGAACAGCCGAAAGGTTTTGCGTCCAGCGAAAACTCGGGTATGGTATGTAAGCTTAAGAAGTCCATTTATGGACTTAAACAAGCTTCACGAAGTTGGAATCTTCGATTCGACGAGATTATTAGATCGTCTGGTTTTCTCAAGAATTCGGAAGAGTCCTGTGTGTATCAGAAGGCCAGTGGGAGCATGGTCGTATTTTTAGTCCTATATGTTGATGACATCCTAATCATTGGGAATGATTTAGGTATGTTACAAAGCGTCAAAGCATACCTCTGTAAGAATTTCTCCATGAAGGACCTGGGAGAAGCTTTCTATGTTTTAGGGATAAAACTCTATAGAGATAGACAAAAGAGGCTGATTGGGTTATCCCAATCAACGTACATAGATAAGATCTTGGAACGGTATAGTTTTGGTAACTGTAAGACAGCAAACATACCGTTCAGACATGGGATTCATCTTTCTAAGAAGATGTGTCCACAAACAGAAGATGAGAAGGTTAGAATGTCTAACCAACCTTATGCTTCGTGTTGGTTAGCATAATGTATGCCATGTTATGTACGAGGCCTGATATCAGTTTCCCTGTTAGCGTAACTAGTCGATATCAGTCCAATCCGGGTAATGACCATTGGATGGCCATTAAACATATCCTAAAGTATCTTAAAGGTACTAAGGATAAGTTAATAATTTATGGAGGAAAGGAACTGCAAGTTAACGGGTATACGGATTCCGATTTCCAATCGGATCCCGATGATAGAAAGTCTACATCTGGATTCGTATTTACCCTTAACGGAGGTGCAGTTTGTTGGAAGAGTTCCAAACAGGGATCGACAGCTGATTCCACCACTGAGGCGGAATATATTGCAGCTTCTGAAGCTGAAAAAGAGGCTGTGTGGATAAAGAACTTTATCACAGAATTGGGAGTTGTCCCAAGTATCGAGAATGCAATTCCGTTATACTGTGATAATACTGGAGCCATTGCGCAAGCAAAGGAACCAAGGGCGCATCAGAAGTCGAAGCATGTGGAACGCAAGTACCACATCATTCGAGAGATTGTGTCGCGAGGGAATATTGTCGTGTGCAAGGTACCGAGTGAAGATAATGTAGCAGACCCGCTGACGAAGGCCATACCTCCGAAGCTGTTTGATAAACACGTGGAGTCGATGGGTATTAGATACAATCGTTATTGGCACTAGAGCAAGTGGGAGATTTTGTTGGTGTTGGTGCTCAGAGCGCCAATTCCCGGTTGTATTTCTTTTGAATACTTCTGTAAAACATTAATATTATGAATAATATATGCAGTTTCTATAATATAATGTATCTTTTTATATGGTAAAGGCGTAATGACCTTAGAATGATTAGTCATGGTACTGTTGTAAAAGCGTCGCAACTGACATTGAGTAGTATCATGACGTTGTCATTCTCAGACAGTTTCTGGTCAAGGTTTACACTACTTGGTCAGTAAAGTAAACCCGTTGAGACCGGTACATGTCGTATACTAGAATATATGATTCCAATGGTTTCTCAATGAACCATAAGTCTTGGAGACTAGTATAGACGTGTAGGTGTTTATAGCGGATAAACATTGAACGACTCACCGAAGATTCTTAATGGATGGTACACCAACGTCAATAAGAATCTTCTCGGGTTGAGTAACACTTGTGATTCTTAGACTTGAGATGCCATTGTGGGCACATGAGACATCTTCTACACTTAGATGACAGTCACGTCACCGATCTATTTAGATTAGACCTCCGCATGTTCGTTGGGTGTAGATGGATCCTCAGGGTGTCCTATGTGTATCAAGATAGGATCTGTCAGTTCTGTGTACCAGAGCATAGGTAGTCCATATGATTAGCAATCAGATAAAACCATGGGCCCGTGGTAAAGTTTAGAAGCTAGTTCTAAACATTCTTTTAGAGATTGCTAATAGAATAGTCGACTAGATAATCCCCGTAGAGATTTGACGTTTACATCTATATCTCTGGGATTTATCCGGATACTTGTGACGGAGGAATTATACATTTGCCATGACCTCGACCTGTATGATTCAGCGAGATTATCCGTGATCGTCATAATTTATGGGTGGATAAATTATGGACACGAAATTTGATTTCGTGACGGATATACCTGAATCTAGAGAGTCTCAATAATGAAACATACTCATAGAGCACTAGAGCAATATTATAAATAATATTGATTATTTATAAATTCGTTTAAAGGTTAAACGCAAGATACATGCTAAAGGGACCCGATAGTCATTTGCTTAATTATTGTGTATTTACATTTAATACTTGATTAATTTAAATACACATTAATTAATAGTCAAATTGAGATATTTGACTAATATCCTAAATGAATATATGTATTTGATATTTAATGTAAATATAATACATATATTTAATGTATTTGTATTTATTTAATTAATTAATTATTTAATTGTTAAATGATTAAATTAATTAAAATATAAATATCTTAACATTTGGATATTTGGTTTAAATGATTAAGTTGCCTTTGTTGACTTAATATAAATATCTATAAAGTGTTAATTAGATATTTTATCAAGTTGATTTAATGAAATTCAAATGAAATTGAAATTAATATTTCTTGTATATGCCTTTGCCAAATTCGGCCAAGGCCTTTGTGATGCAAATATATATTGTTTTTCATTTCATTTGGTTTCAAACCTAATACACTTTCTAACCTAAACTCCATTAAAAGAAAACCAAAGAAGCTTGTGAAGAAGAAAAGAAAAAACCAAAGAAAGGCTTGGATTTAGTAAGTTTTCTCAAATTACTATTAGATAAGAAAATGTTCCTTATGATCTAGGCTACATCTTATGATGTTCTTAAGTTATTCTTTTCTTTATTCTTTGTGTTTTTGGTGAATGGAAGTTTTGTGGAAGTGTTGAGCATGTATAATGATGGAAGCTTATGACTATTGTAGTAATAAGTATTCTTTTGTGGTTTTGGAAACCTTGTTGCTAATCTAGAGTTGTTGACCCACTCTTAGATGACCTAGATTTGATCTTGAGTTGTTTCATTGTGTTGAGACTTGGATTGGATGGAAGAATGATGATTGAAGTAATTGATTTAACCAATTTGGTCTAATTTGTCCAATTTGAAGAAATTGAAAAATTAGGGTTCATGACCAATTCCAAATTTGGGGCTTTTCATTTATGTTGTGTATAAGGATGTGTATATGATGCATATAAAGTTTCATGTTGATTGGATTACATATTGATGTGTTTTGAAGCATGAAATGACAAAGTGCACAATTTGGCACCCTAATGGTGCATTCGGCCATGATGAACAAAATTGGGATTTTAGTTGCTCTTGGTGTTTTAATGTTTTGAACATGCTAAGTTCATCTTAGAAATGATTTAGAATCATTCAAAATTGATTAGATCAATTTCGGATTAAAATGGACAAAATACCAAGTGTAAGGGTAATTCGGTAAATTCACTTAAATATGATTTATTGAATTTTATTTCATAATTTGATTATTGGATA
>SKCR01003916.1:0-43792 GCA_019454045.1 Zanthoxylum bungeanum | reverse complement strand
CTCTCACGCCCAAACTGAAACAAGTTACTGGTTTGGAACCAATTTTGGCGTTGAACATAGGGAAGCAAGGGTTGGGTTTTCATGGTGAAAACCGCAAGTGCTAGCACACTACGATCTTGCGAAGGTGGTAGGGAGGTTCCCCCATGAGCCGGGATCCATCGGACGAAGCTCGGAGCTCTGTTTCTTCACTCAAATTTCTGTTTTGCAGGACAGTGGGCTGCTGCAGTGGGCGCACAAAGGCAGTGCGTTTTTGGGTTCCATTCGTCTCCAAATCGACTCAACCAATCAATGTGAGTATTCCGCTACCTCCGTTGATGTATTCACGCATGTTTTCATGTCTTGATTTGATCTTGGGACCTTAGAAATAAACTCAACAGTATCCTTCTGTCTAAGGACATGTGTCCTAAGACTAAAGAAGAAAGAGATAACATGCGTCCGATACCGTTCGCCTCGGCAGTCGGATCGATCATGTATGCCATGATATGTACGCGACCTGATGTGTCATATGCTTTGAGCATGTGCAGTCGCTATCAGGCCGATCCAGGTGAAGGTCACTGGATGGCTGTTAAGAAATCCTTAAGTATCTTAGACGAACTAAAGATGCTTTCTTAATATATGGAGGTGGAGAACTTGAGGTGTCTGGGTACACCGATGCAAGTTTCCAAACCGACAAGGACGACTTCAAGTCGCAATCGGGGTACATTTTTTGTTTGAATAACGGAGCAGTGAGCTGGAAATCTTCCAAGCAAGATACTGTTGCCGATTCAACAACAGAAGCGGAGTATATTGCTGCATCAGAAGCAGCAAAGGAGGCAGTTTGGATCCGAAAATTCCTAATCGGATTAGGAGTAGTTCCGTTAGCAGCTGAGCCCGTACCGTTGTATTGTGACAATAACGGGGCTATAGCACAAGCTAAGGAACCAAGGTCTCATCAACGATCCAAGCATGTTCTTCGGCGTTACCATCTGATTCGGGAGATTATACATCGTGGCGATGTAAAAGTCGAGAAGGTCGCATCGGATGACAACATTGCAGATCCGCTAACGAAGGCTGTTCTTCAGCAAGTGTTTGAACGACATATACATAGTTCAGGTATTAGATGCTTGAGTGACTGGCTATAGGCAAGTGGGAGAGGAGATTGTTAGACATTATGACCCATAGCGTCACTGTTTTGTAAATGATATTGTATTATTGTACAAAATTGACTATGTGATAATGAAATTGCCCTTTTGCCGTTTTGTAAAATTATTTACTCTAATATATTAATGGCAAAAGTCCATATGATTAGTTCCGTATTGAGATGATATGAGACAGTATCAATATAAAAGGTTTAATCATTAAATATCCCTAGTCGGAGTATTATCGAGATCGGACATCGATAATGCGGAATAGACTAGTATTGCACTTGTGCGAGTTGTGATGGCACAACAGCATAGTTCTCATATATTTAAGTATTGGATACTTATGCAAGTGCAATAGGAGGTTGTGTTTTGCCGATGGTACGGAAAACAGCTTCGCTCTGGACAGACCCCGCGGAATCCCATTGGTAGTATGTCTGCGTGTCTATGGGAAGCCGCATCAGGGAGGTGTATATGGTCTTAACCTGAGACTTGCATCGCTAGTACTTGCGACAATCGGTAAACTTTGGTTGTGGTGGTTCGGGGCTTTAACCGGTTCTGTGTACGCCTCTTCTGGGTTTATCGAGAATCATAGTGTACTGGATGTGATGTCAAGATGGAAGTATCACTTCAGACATATGGAGATGATGATCACGCAGGATACATAACTAGTACTCTATAAAAGGTTGCAACCGTCGGGACAATATGACCAGGTCAGGATTGTCCGATTTAAAGAGACTAGTTGTTTGATATCCGATATATGTTTCGTACGGGGCAGACACATTTCCAGCCCCAGGCCTAACATGTGATCGTTCGATACTGGATCGATGTACGCGATACTACGGTATACTACGCTTGATAAAGATCTAATATTCCAGTAAGAATATTTCTGGAGAATTGGGTAGGCATGGCGCTTTGCTAGAAGCCAACCTTGTCTTGTAAATCGGTAAAAACGTAGTACGAGGTACGTACGTGTTTGGATTATCCAACGACCGTATTTACTGCCAACATATCCGGAGATCTCTTGGGTCGCTTCCTGAAGATTCACCTATGATGTTTGATTCGAACTTTATTAATCTTGGATTAATTACGGAGAAACTTTATCTTGGATAAAATGCCTTATTAGGAGAGAGAGAGAGATCGATTAATTTGGAATTAATCGATAAAATAATATATTCGATACATTATTAAACGAAATTAGATTTCGACGCGGAATTAAAATCGGATTTTAATTCGGGCAAACGAATTAATTTGGAATTAATTCGTTAGCGATCTGAATAATAATTCCGCTAGGCGTAATTATTTAATTCTCGTCGCGACGAAATTAGTTAATTCGGAATTAGCGAATTTGGGCCCGAAAGTGTTTGCGGACACATTCGTATTTTGAAACGGGTGGGATCCGCAAATCACATCGCGATATCTCATTACTTGACACGAATAGATGATTGATGTATCTAGTCACCTTTGAGGGATGATACATTGTCTCTATTCTCAATGTGAGGTAATGATGGCAAATCATGAATTTTCCTTTGGAGGGAAAACCTTTCACGGTTTTTGAAGGGTTTTTAATTAAAAATTCATTTTTTGTATTTGATACATCATTGCTTTTCATTTTGTCACTCACGTTTTTGGTAACAAAAATAGAGAGAACAAAAATTAAAAGATATAACACTCTCTCCTCTCCTTCTTCTTCACGCAAGCCGTGAGCTTCATCCATGGCAGAAAATTGTTTTCTCCATTTTTGCTAGCACAACAAGGGATCAAAAGAGGTGATAGGGAAACACACTTGGAGCTTGGAGTACTAGAAGATTTGAGGCTTCTCACACTGTTGTTATTGGCCGAAAACAGCCCCAAGATTTGCAGCTTCTATCATTCTTGTTCTTGGCCGCATATCACCCACCTTGGAGGCTCAAGGATCCTCTTCACCATTTTCGTCACAAGCTTAGTAAGTATGATTCGCCATATTTCTAGCTTTGCCTGTATGTTATTTGTATTTCTATGGCTTAATCTTTCTTTGGGACTAATTATAGAAACCAACACATTCTAGGAATAAGGATCTACTGGGATAGATCTAAAAGTTGTTGGCACTCTCCAAGAGCCCGTACTGTGAAAAATATGTACGCGACCTGGTGTCTCATATGCTTTGAGCATCTGGAGTCACTATCATGCCGATCCAGGTGATGTTCACTGGATTGATGTTAAGAACATCCTTAAGTATCTTAGACGAACTAATGATGCTTTCTTAATCTATGGAGATGGAGAATTTGAGGTGACTAGGTTCACCGATGCAAGTTTCCAAACCGATAAAGACAACTGAAAGTCGCAATAAGGGTACATATTTTGTTTGAAAAACGGAACAGTAAGTTGGAAATCTTCCAAGCAAGATACTGTTGCTGATTCAACAACAAAAAGCTGAATACATTGCTGTAGCTGAGGCAGAAAAAGAAGTAATTTGGATCTATAAAATTTCTAATTGGATTAGGAGTAGTTCTGTTAGCAGTTGAGTTGGGCTACAACACAGGCTAAGGAATTACGGTCTCATCAATGATCCAAGTATGTACTTTGACGGTTTCATCTGATTCGTGAGATCATACATCGTGGCGATGTCGAGATCGAAAAGATCGTTTCAGATGATAACCTTGCATATCCGCTGACGAAAGCGATTTCTCAGTATAAGTTTGAGCGACCCGTACATAGTTCAAGTGTTAGACACTTGAGTGATTGGCTATAGGCCAAGTGGGAGATTGTTGGACAATTATGACCCATAGCATCACTATTTGTAAAAGACATGCTGTTTTTGTACAAATTAACTACGTAACAAAGGAAATTGCTCTTTTATCATTTGTAATTGCATTACTTGGATATATAAATGATAAAAGTCCATATGATTAGTACCAGATTAATAATATATTAGACAATATTAATCCACGAAAGGTTTAATCATTAAATATCCCTAGTCGTAGTATTATCGAGACTGGACATCGCTAATGCGAAATAGGCTAGTATTACACTTGTGCGCGTTATGGAATCTTAACGGCATAGTTATCATATATTTAAATATTGGATACTTATGCAAGTGTGTGTAGGACACAGAAACTGGGCGACGCATGCTGTTCTAGACTCAGGGCCTAGTTGAGAGTACGGAGTAGCCTACGGGGGACTAAACCGGAGAAATAACATGGAGTCGCCACCCGGTGTGAACCGGGACAAAGATTTAAGGCCGCACTCACCCCTCGCAAGGGAAGACCTCAAACCGTTGGGTTCGGAATGGTCCCTTACTTAATGTCATTTGTAATGAATGGATTTGTGCAATTTTAACCAAGTCTACTCAACATGCATTTGAGAAGTAACATAATCATGCTTTAAGAATAAACAACATACTAGACTAAATCATGGTAAATAATCTACTAGACTAAATCATGCTCGAATACAAGGTTGGATGAAATGAAATACGTGTATCTCTCAAGTGGTACGTGGCATTGTATCCCGAGTACAAACCGCACTACCGTCCATTCGGATTCGGCTACGAAATTTATGTCCGGGTTTCCATCCGATATACCACAAGAGAGAACACATATTCCGTTCATCCGGAAATCAAATCATGCCTCAATAAATGACTCTCATACGATAATATATTAAAATAAATAAAAACAAATGAAAGATAAAAAGGTGCCCTCAGGTCTTACCTTTTAAGTCGCTTTCCGGGAGTGCGTTCCACGGTGCCGGAAGGATATCGTCTTGCTATTTTCATTGGTCCACTATTTCTACTGTTTCTCAGGTTCTCTGTTCCCGCTTTTTCTCAGGTTCACTGTTCTTGTTGTTTTGTCCGTTTTTGATGGGTCCGCTGTTTATACTGTTTTCGCTGTTTTCACTCGCGGTTTTTGTTCGCTGTTTTTCTGATTTTTCTTGCTAGTTTCTGCTCGGTGGGGGCTGAAATTGTGAGTTCAATGGTTTCTTGTCTTAACGTGTGATTCTCGTGGCCAATAAGGGTTGTTATACACGTTGGTTGGCTGTACTTTAGTGTGTTTCAAGTGGCTTAGGGAGGCTGTTTGAGTGAATATGGCTTTGAGTTGTTATGGGGCAGTGAATGGGCTGTTAAATGGCATAAAATAAGGATCAAGTGGCGTGAGAGGGGAGCTGTTGCCGAGAGGGAGCCTTAAGGTTTCAGGTAGTGGGTATGTGAGAAAGAAGAGAGATGCATGGTGCCGTGGACAGGGGCAAGTGGCGTGATGAAGGCTAGGGTTAGGCGTGAAGAATTGCAGTGACTAAGTTTGGAGGATAGGCCGAGAGAGGGAGCTGATGTGAAGGATAATGGCGTGAGTGAGGTAAGAGAGAGGGTTGATGGGCGAGAGAGTGTAGCTTACGTGAGGCAGTGAGGGAATGGGCTGATCACGTGTGTGGTGTGGCTGTTAATTCATGAAGGGCAGTTGGCATGGCTTATAGTGGGCTGATTGAGGGTTATTGATGAGTGATTGTGAGTGATTATGTGTTGAAGGCTAGGATCGGGGGTTGTGGTGGTGTGAATGGTCATCAATTTAAAGGGGGCTAAGTGGGCATGATTCAAGGAGATGAATGAGGCATGGATGGGGGGAATTCGGTGATTGATGGAGGAGGATGATTGAGGTGAGCTTTCGGTGAGTGATAGGGTTTGTTGAGTTTTTGGGTGGAAGGCATGTGAGGTGGGGTTTGTTATTGTGGACTTGGAGTGTGTTTTCACGTGGGGAGATTTTTTTTGTTTTGATTTTTGTTGAATTGGTGGAGGATGTTTTGGCCTTTTGTGTTTGGTTTGGTTGATGGAAATAGGCGTGTGGGGTAGTTTCTTTGATTTTGGTTTTGTGAAAATTGTTATTAAATTGGTTTGTGTTTTTTAATTGTTTGATTTTCTTTGAATTTGAATTGGGTTGGTGGCTTATTATTTTATGTTTGTGCATGGAAGGTGAAGGGTCACAAGGGTAGGTTTTAAGGTTTGGGGCGAGAATGAATTTTGAAACAGAGGCTCAACGAGCAAACCTGAGGTTAAGCGAGCGAACAAAGATCCAACACAACGTCAATTCTTGACTTTCCCCTTCCGTCGTCCGTTTCCCGTGACTCCCGCGACTTAAAAGGTGGTGCCTCCGTACAAGGCTCATCATCGGGTTGGTATGCAAAAATGCAATGCCTACAGTGTGATATGAGGTTCTGTTAGCCGTTGGATCGGGAACAGCTTCGCTCTGGATAGACCCCTCGAAACTGTGAGCCTCTCTTAGCCATGGAAATTTTTGTTGCAAAAATTTCAAGCAAGCTAGCACTTGGGAGACTCTTGAAGGTGATAAGGAAACTCACCCATGAGTTTGGAACAACAGAGAAAGCTTGGAGCTTCTGCATCATTTGGAATTTTTGAAATCTCAACTGATGAATGTAAGTAATTTCCGCAACTTATCTTTGATTTATTCACACACAAATTTGTTTAGAGATCCTGGCATGTCTAGGACACTAATAATGGTATCATGAGCCAATCTAAACTTGATTTGAATTTTAGGGTTCTAAACTTTAATTTGGGGATTTTATGATTGGAGTATGAAATTCGAAATTGGTTGTTTGGTTGTGGTTGGATGATAATGAATTGGATTTGTGCATCATTGGATTTGTGAAATTGATTGGATCAAACATTTCCCCTAAATCCTAACCTTGGCCGAATGGAGCCCTAATAATTCTCATGGTAATTTTTTGAATTTAACAATTGGATATGTTAATTGCATGAAATTGAATGTTGATTGTTGATTTAATTGGATTGAAATCAAAATTGAATGTTGATTTCTTGCTTATTGCCGTGAATGGAGCATGTTAGGAAGAATTGATTTTACTTCAATTTGTGTTGGACATGAATTGGAAATGTTGAGCATGATTAGTTGAATTAATTAGTGTTTTGGAAATATTAGATTAATTGATTAATTGTGGCAATTACACTTTAATTGGAGTAATATGTAATTTGGAATAATGTGTTAATTTATTTGTTGTAATTGGGCTTAATGGGCTTGGTTGGGCCAATTATGGTTTTGGACAATTGGGTTGGATCCAATTGGGACTAAAACCATTTCCATAAAGTCCAAATATGACAATTGGGCTTTAAAAATTTTATTGGGCCTAATGGGCCTAAATTGATTTTTGGCATGGGGTGATTCCTATTTGGGCCTTGGCATTTTGGGTTTGATCCATATTGGCCAAGACCATGCCTAAAGAATTAATTGAAAGCCCATTGGTCTTTAATTGAATAATATTGGATACTAATTGGGCCTTTGAGACCCATGAAAATTGGATTTGGAATCCAAGTCAAAAAGGCACTATTAAAAGTGTAATGATTTAATTTGGAATTAAATATGAATTAGTATTGGATACAATTTAAATTGGATTTAAAATTGTAGTTCGATATAATTCAAGAATACATACTTTGAGTATTTATTCTTAAATGAGTTGGACTCGCGCAAATCAAATCGTTGTTTGAACATTGGATGGTCATTAATTCAAAGATTAATTAATTGGATTAGATTGATTGAATAACATACTTTGTGTGAATACTTGGATGTATTTGTATGAATAATGTATATCGGATGGATATTAGATGGGTGGAGGCAATTTTGAAAATTGTTGTAATAAATTTAGAATTTATTAAATTGGACTTGCGTGTCCAGCCTTTCACCTTCTTATCTCTTTGTATTTCTCTTGTCACCAATTCCCCTGTTGTGTGTGCTCCATTTTGGAGCGCCATTTTCGGCATCCGTTGTGTGTGCTCTATTTTGAAGCGCCATTTTCGGCATCCGTTGTGTGTGCTCCATTTTGGAGCGCCATTTTCGGCATCTATTGCTTGATGAGAAGTGGCTCATTTTTGAATCGTTACTTGATGAGATGGTCTTTACCGCTACAATCATGTGACCAAAATAAAAATTGTGTGTATGTGATATGTATGCATGTATGCATGGATGCATGATGCTGATGTGGGCCTCGCCCCCAAACCAATACCGATGTGGGCCTCGCCCCTGAACTGACACTGATGTGGGCCTCGCCCCCAAACTGATACTGCTATGGGCCTTGACCTTTGAGACTCATCCCCAAACTGATACTGATGTGGGCCTCGGCCCTAGGACTCATCCCTAAATTGATGCTGATGCGGGCCTCGACCCCCAATAGATATTGATATGGGCCTCACCCCCAGACCGATACTGATATGGGCCTCGCCCCCAAACTGATACTGATATGGGCCTCGCCCCAAACTGATACTGATATGGGCCTCGCCCCAAACTGATACTGATATGGGCCTCACCCCAAACTGATATTGATATGGGCCTCGCCCCCAACTGATACTGATATGGGCCTCACCCTGGAACTCGTCCCAAACCGCTGATGTCATATTGATGCTTCTGATTGGCTTTCATTTGCCGCTTTCTCTCTTTCTTCTTCAAAACCTTTGAACACAAAACAAACACACAAAACACAAAAATGAATGCAAAATATGTTACGTGTAAGCATCCATGCATGAATGAGTTTCCCATCCCGTTGGGTTAGGTCTTCCGCTAATTCCCTTGATGACCATTCTTTCTCTCCTTAGGGAAAGTACTATTTTCAATCTACCCACATTGATCTGCTTGGTGAACTTATTTCCTTCCAAGTCTGACAGTCTCACTGCCCTATTTCCCAATTTCTGAATGGATATACTGTCCTTTCTGCTTGCTTCTTCCGAGGACTCCTTGTGTTCTAAACATCGCTGAGTATCATAGTATCAGGGTTGAATACTTTTGTCAAAGATACTCATGTTTCAGGTTGAAGGAAGAGACTCAGGCAAGTAAACGAAATGAACGTCTTTATTATCATTAAGAACAGGTTTGAACAAGTAGATAAAATCAATGTCTTTATTAAAATGTAGAATTGCGATCAAATAAGCTAGGAAGAACAGTCTCATCATCCACAACATTGCCTTCTTCCTCGGCCTATGTTTCTTCACCGTTGTCATCCTCTATCCTCATGAAAGAAGCTGGGTGGTTGAGAGCTTGGAGGATGAAGCTTTCGGTAGGCCAGAGTTGATCATATAGGTGGGTGGTGGAACGGAGTGGTAATTTGGTAGGGGGTTCCGATGTGTGTTGGGTTTTTCTTTCTCAGGATCAGGTATTTTATGGGCATCAATGAGGTTTTGATTTCATGCCTAAGGCGGGTAAAATTGTCAGTTTCGTGGCCTCTCCTCTGATGTAAGTGACAATACAGGCTTATGTCAAGGTTGGGTGGTATAGGATCTGGAAGTGGTTTAGGCTCTAAGGGTTTTAAGAGTCCTTGTCCCTTCAACTTTTCAAATTCCTTCGACAAAGGTCTACCAAGGTTGGAGAATTGCCTGTTTCTGATGGCAGCGACTTCGGCAGCAGCGGGCTTGGTCTCAGAATTCCCCCCAAAAGTCCTCATATTTTAGCCATAGAACTTTCTGTTCTCAGCTTATTCTTTTTCTATATCCATGACAGTTTCCCTCAACTGTCGAAAATCTACAATCATGGAGGTCATTCTCCTCAACTTGCCATAAATTGAGGGCTTGGTGCCCTTGATGATCATTTTGATTTGGTCCTTCTCTGAGGGCCGAGTTTGCATCTTCAGAAGCTGGCTTCTCCAGCGGTCTACATACTCCTTGAAGCTTTCTTCCGGCTTCTGCTTAGTGTTCTCCAAATCACGGAGTGACAAATCAATCTCCAAGTCTGTAACATACTGTTTCAAAAATGCATCTGCCAATTCCCTCCAATCCTCCTTAACCTTTCTTTCAAGGCAGGTACCACACTACGGGTGCCCCCTCAAGTGACATCCCAAACATCTTCTGAACTTGGCGCTGTGTCAGGCCCACTGAACTCATAACTGACACATATTGTCAGAGATGGACCCTCGGGTCCCCATTCCCATTGAACTTGGCCATATCAGGCATTTTGAACTGAGCTGGCAGCTGTTCTTCAAAGGTCATCGCCTCATAGTCTAGTAAGTCTTCGTCCTTACCCTTCATCTTACGGTTAACGGACTCTACCTGGTCACAGAGTTTCTGTATCTCGGCCTGAGACCCTACTATTCTCTCCGCAGCATATTCAGCCATATCATCATCAAAAGCGGGGATGTCATCCCCTAACATATTCGGAGGCTCTTCACGTCTTACATTCTCAGAGTTTCCCCCAGCACGGGGCACAGCCATATTTGCCATGGCAGTAGTCAAGGCTTGTAACTGTTCGGTAATCTTGGCAAAACCATTCTCCAGTTGGTCCATGCGAGATATCTCATTTTCTGATCCACTTATATTTGTTACCGGCCTTTTAGTGAGTCTTCCCTCTTCCCTAACCCAACGGGACTCTATGATATCTTTTATAGACATAGAGGGTGTTAACAGAATATATGTATGCATGAGATGAATGACATGCATGCGATACAAGGAATATATAAACTCATTAAAATTTTCAAACAAATCGGCCCATCAACATTTTAGAAGCTTTTGGGCTAACTGTCATAGAAGTGAACTCGTCCCAGTTTAAATGGGCCAACAAGTTCACATCTCATGGCAAGAAGTCCAACTGTATCCAAATGATAATGCTCCTAAACACAAACATATAATGGCCCATTGGCGTTTTAGAAGCTTTTGGCCCAATCATCATAAGATATGTTCTTGTCCCAGTTAAATGGCCCAACAAGCCCATACCTCATGACAAAAGGTCCAAATGGACCAAGCGACCATGTTCCCAAACACAAGCACAAGAAATAATTTCTACAGAGTGGCTCATCAACATTTCAGAAGCTTTTGGCCCAATTGTCATAGGATACGAACTCATCCCAGTTTAAATGGCCCAACAAGTTCGCATTTCTGACAAGAAGTCCAACTGCATCCAAATGAGGATGGTCCACAAGCACAAGGAAATAGTTGCTATAGGCCATACAACTCCAGTCTACGTGTGGGTTTGCGGGAGTGTAGACAAAGACTCTCGCTGGCAAAAGATTACCCACAACTAGGTCTCCCCACTCAAGGGTTCGAGTGACCAAGTGAGCGCACCTTTTTTATACCTTACAGTACGTGCCAACGGGTTATGGTGTGTGACTGACTGTCAAATGGATTTCCCGTTGTAGATTCCCCACAGGGAGGGCGGAACGAACTCTCTTAAAAACCCAAGCCTCTTAGGCTCTTATCGTTTGGTGACAGGAATAAACAACGAGTTCTCCAAATTAGTCCATCACAATAGGCTACAAGTAAGTGATTATCTAGGTGCCTTCACAGCTTTTCCTTATAGAAATGTAGTGAATGAAGGAAGACACCAAACCATTACCCAGCCTAAAAAAATGCCTTTGATTAAACCCTTTTAACCCATTGACACGGTTAATTAAAGCACAAATCATAATATTCAAGACATTATTTCAGGGCCGATTCTAATCTTATCTAGAGATAGTAGAGAGCTATCGGAGTCGCAGACTGTGGGACACAGGAACTGGGTGACGCTTGCTGTTCTGGGCTCGCGGCCCGGTTGGGAGTACGGAGGTAGCTCGGGGGACTAAATCGGAGAATAATGGAGTCGCCACCCGGTGTGAATCGGGAAATAGTAGTTTAAGGCCGCCGCACTCACCCCTCGCGGGGAAGACCTCAAACCGTTGTGTTTCGGAATGGTCTTTACTTATGCCACTTGTAATGAACGATTTGTGCAATAATTTACCAAGCCTAAGCATATTTTATTTCCAAGGATAATTTACTCCTATTTCGCATGCATAAGTACGAGGCTCATATCTAAGTTTACATGTAACGCGTTTTCATATTTGCATACAATCCTATTTGCATATAATCTATGTCTAAATTTGCATACAACCTATTTGCATGTAATATATGTCCGAATTTACATGCATAAAGATGAATTGAAACACGGCAACATACAACTTCTTGAACGTGTTGAATGGATGAATCGGAAGCATAAGTAGATACTACCGTGTACACATGCATCATGGAGAACATGTAATCTTGTGAACCAATAAATGACTAAATGCGAGAACATGAACAATCAAAAAAGAGTAAATGACAAAATGAGTAACCATGCATGAGATGTGATGAAAGAGGGCCTGTTTTGTTGGTTTTCTATAAGGTCCCAAGATCAAATCAAGACATGAAATTATGTGTGAACACATCAACGGAGGTAGCGGAATACTCACATTGATCGGTTGAGTCGATTTGGAGACGAATGAAGGCCAAAAACGTACTGCCTTTCACGCCCACTGCATGCAGTGCACTGCCCTGCAAAACATAAATTTGAGTGAAGAAACGGAGCTCCAATCTTCGTCGGATGGATCCCGTCTCATGGGGAACCTCCCTACCACCTTCGCAAGACTTGTAAGTGTGCTAGCACTTGATTTCTCACCATGAGAACCACTCTTGCTTCCCTTTAGCTCACGCCCAAACTGGTTCCAAACCAGTGAACACTTTGCTCAATGGGCGTGAGAGAGGAGAGAAATTTGAGAGAGAAGAAGTTGTGTTATGTTAATTAAAATGATTTACCAAAAATCAATTTATATTTATGCCATAATTTATTAAATTAATAATAAATTTATGACACAACACATGCAATGGCTTAGAGTGTCAAACACTCAATTTCCATGCAATAACATTGAGTGCATTGTACACTATCTACATGCAATAACATTGAGTGCATTGTACACTATCTACATGCAATGCATTAGAATGACATGTGTCATGTGGGCCCCACACGTTTCCAAATGAAAGTGGGCCCACGAGCACTCACGCGTTCGGGTTCGATATTTCCAAAATACCGAGCTTACGTCGCGACGTTAATTCAATCGAATTTAAATAAATAATTACGCCTGGCGAAATTATTATTTACGTCGCTAACGAATTAATTCTGAATTAACTCGTTTGCCCGAATTAAAATCTAATTTTAATTCCGCGTCGAAATCTAATTTCGTTTATATATCGAATATATTAATTCATCGATTAATTCCAAATTAATCGTTCTCTCTCTTTAGACGACATTTTATCCCGGATAAAATATCTCCGTTATTAATCCTAGATTAATTTTCTCTCTCTTCTATTATAATCCCAGATTATTCAAGAGTGCGAGTCGTGCGTCATCGGTGGATTATCGGGAAGCGACCCATGAGATCCCCGGATAATCTGGCAGTAAATACGGTCGTCGGAGTATCCGAATCACGTACGTACCAAGTACTACATTCTACCGATTTACGAGACAAGGTCGACTTCTAGAAAAGCACCAAGTCTTCCCAAGTTCTCCGGACATATTCATCAAAGAATATCTAGATCTGTATCAAGCGTAGTATACAATTGTATTGTGCATATTGGCCCAGTATCGGATAATCACGTGCTAGGGCTGGGGCTGGATAAGTGTCTGCCCCGTCCGAAACACATATCGGATGTCTGGTAGCTAGTCTCTATAATCGGATATTCATGACCTGGTCATAATATCACGATTGGATGCGCATCACTAAAAGAGCACTAATACCGTATCCTGCGTGACATCATCTCCATTATGACTGGAGTGACACTTCCGTCTTGACATCACATCCAATACACTACGATTCCTGATAAACCCAGAAGAGGTGAACACAGAACCAGTTAAGATCCCCCACCACCAAAACCAAAGTTTACCGATTGTCGTAAGTATTAGCGATGTAAGTCTCAGGTTAAGACTATACACACCTACCTTGATTTCGGCCTCCCATAGACACCTAGTCATAATACCAATGGGATTCCGAAGGGTCTATCCAGAGCGAAGCTGTTTCCCGTACCATCGGTGAAACACGACCTCCTATCGCACTTGCACAAGTATCCAATACTTATATATATGAGAACTATGCCGTTGTGCCCTCACAACGCGCACAAGTGCAATACTAGCCTATTCCGCATTATCGATGTCCAGTCTCGATAATACTACGGCTAGGGATATTTAATGATTAATCCTTCGTGGACTGATATGTCTCATATCATCTCAATCCAGGAACTAATCATAGGGACCTCTCTTCATTTATATATCTAAGGTGATCTAATCACAAATGACGAGAGTGCAATTTCCTTGTTACATAGTTAATTTGCTACAACAACACAATGATCTGTGCAAATAGTGACGCTATGGGTCATTTTGTCCAACAATCTCCCACTTGGCACATAGCGAGTCACTCAAGTGTCCTACACACCGAACTATGTACGGTTCGCTCAAATTGCTGAGGAAAGGTTTTCGTCAGCGGATTTGTTCGATTATCGTTTGACGCGATTTATACGATCATCACATCGCCACGATGTATGATCCGAACGAATCAGATGATATAAAAGTATATATCTGGATCGTCGATGAGACCTTTAATTCCTTAGCCTGTGCTGACGCCTAGCTCAGCTGCTAACAGAACTATATCTAATCTAATTAGATTTACTTTCGACCAAAGACTTCTATTGCTGCTTGCTGCTCAACTGCAGCAATAATCCGCATTTGTTGTTTATTCGGCAACATTATCTTGCTTGGAAGATTTCCAGCTCACTGTCCCGTTATTCAAACTTCATAGTACCACATTATTTAACTGTTTGGAAACTTGCAGCAGTGATCCCAGTCACTTCAAGTTCTCCTTCTCCATAGTTAAAGACAGCATCTTTAGTTCTCAGAGATACTAACAGATGTTCTTAACTTCAATCCAGTGATTGTCACTTGGATTGACCTGATTGTGACTCCATATGCTCGAAGCGTATGAGACACCAATACAAGTACATTTTAAATGTACAATTTCCAGAGAGTGTTAACAACTCCAACCTATCCCAGTAGATCTTTATTCCTCTAATAAAGGTTGTATCTCTCAGAATTCTACGGAGAATTTCTATTGAAAGCCAAGCTTTCAACAATAGCTTTATGGGAATATTCTGTCAGTACGCTCTCCCACTAACCTCCTTATATACACAAGAATTATTTCGTTTTGAGTCAAATCATAAACCATTATGATTATTTCAAAACGACAGTTCCAAGAACCTTATGCTTGCATTGATCCAAACATGGATCGAATAACCCGCAAACCTTGTTTGTCGTTATACAAAATCGTCAGGATGTTGTAAACATCTTCCAAAAGGTTTCCTTTTCAGGAAAGCGATTTTGATCTATAACTGACATTTTATAAATACATTTCATAAATGAAATATACAGTTATTTTCAAGCATCTTCAAAATGGATTTACCATGGCAACAGGTAAAAGGTTGAACCGTTATTAACATAATGTTGATAACGATACCTTTCCGTCAAAAGCTTAGCTTTGCACGTTGGTATGTTTGCCTTCCATGTATGTCTTCCTTAAGACGTTTAATGTACCATAGGCACAACGCCTTGTGGTACAACAACTAGTATCCAAACATAGTTGTTATACATGGAATCCATTTCGGACTCATGGCACTTTGCCATAACAGGGAGTCGATACCTCGTATCACTTCCTCATAACGTAGTCGGATGGTACACCTCCATAAGATTGACATCTTTATGAGGTTAGATCATAAACCCATACCCTAGGTGTTTTCTGACTCTATCCGATCTACTAGTTTCTTGTGTTTGAAGATTAATGGTATAGATTCATCATAGATGAACTATTTGTGTTCCATTACGGACTTCGTGCCTAGAATAGTATTACTCCGATTTTCATCGAGTATCACTATCCTCCCACTGACCACTGCATATCGGTATTCCTCTCAGGAAAACCGCATGGTGAGCAACAATTACATTGTTCTCATGTGGGATTTATAAGTACTATATTTAAGGTTTCCCTTAGGATAACCTATATTGGCACTTATCCAATTCGGGTCCTTAGTTTGGTATCATCCAAACGCTATGCCTGGCATACCCAAATTATCAGGAATGAGAAACCTCGTTTCTTCCCTGTTCATATCCTATATGATATCTGTCAAACAGATTTATATGGAACCTTATTCTAAATAAGTTTTGCACTGTTAATACATATCCTGTTGAAGGAATAGTAGCTCAGAGCGACTCGTGATAAACCTTATCATGTCCAACAAAAATTCAGTTTTTGGTTCGGACACACCGTCTAACTGACGTGTCTCGGAGGAGTCCTCATATGAAAGAATACCATACTCTTTCATGTACGTATGAAACTTACTGCTTAAGTATTTTCCATTACGGTATACCCGTGGCGGAATAACACTATAGCCGATCTGTTTGTCTACTTCGTGTCGAAACTCTAAAGTTTCCGATCTGTGTTCTTCAAAAGAAACACATAACCACAACGTGATGTCACATCCGTTAAGGTCACGAAATATTCATTTTAACATCTAGCCTAGCTAGATATGGGCCCACTTACTTCTTCACCATGAATATGGCTAACAGATCGGTGGCCATTTTACTATTACCAAGTAAATAGTATTTTAGGTATTTAACCTAATAAACTAGATTCGTAGACCTTATTTGAATAGTCAAATCAGTCCTAGTACCCACTTTTAAAAAGTGTGGATATACGAGTCCTCTTTAATTGTGTCCTAGACAACAATGCCACAAATAAGTCTCTATTGATCAAATCAATTTGAGCTATTTATTTGTCATTTTATATGTTTGAGATTTTATTTATATTCAAAATATAAATTCTGTTATTTACATCCAATGTATTTATCTCAGTATCATCTTTATATATTGAAACACTTTAGTGTTCTAGAATATAAAGGTTTTATCCGCATTGGATCAAACACTGATATAGAGATAATGTCTCTAGTAAAACTAGTTACATTATAACATTTCCTAATTTAAGTACATACCAAAAGGGCAGTTCCTAAACTTAGGTATCTACGGTCGAAACAGCGACTTTCGTCCCGTTTCCAATTCGCAGAGAAATCTCGGCTTGAAGCCAGTATCCAGCTCACAGCGGATTCTGAACGTCAATACATATATTTTATGTACCACACTAAGTATTTAAAATCCAATTTTAATACTAGTAGTGAACATAACTTTGACAAATATTTTTAAAGTTAGAGCCTCGCCCTTTCTTTAATTCCTTCGTGTCTTCCATATCCAAATGGTAGTCACTTTGGGATATGTCATTATCCTTTTCAATATTTCACAAACCACTTGGGTTTTAGAATATCGAAATGATGTGCACCTTGTGCTACATGCCCAATTGCAAACTTTGACTTTTCTCCACTAGAATAGTCAATTAATTCTCCAAGAATTATTAATTGCAATTTTAAATACTTTTAAATCTAAAGATAGATTTATTATAAGTATATTAATTAAGCACTAAAGTCATCATCACATAAATCTTCCAAAGACTTTATGCTCTACTATTTGCTTAATTATGGGCTTAGTCATAATAAGTTATTTTATCAAATAAATTAACCTATTATTAATTCCCAATTGAAAATTAAATTATTTAAAACATTTAATCCAAGGATTATATATTTTAAATATTCAACTTTTCAATACTTCTTGATTTCAATAGTCCAACTATTTAATCAATTTTATTAAGGTACTATTTATTATAATGATTACAATAATCCAATTATTTAATCAACTATAATTTTAATATTGATTACTATAATCCCATTATAAAATCAACTATCATTTAATTCAATTATATTGATTACTATAATCCAATTACAAAATCAACTATATATTGAATGAGTTTGTATATAGTCCAACTATATATATTTTTAAAAAAAACAACATAAAATATTAGTCCGACTAATACTTTTATTAATATGACGAGTAAAATAAATGAGCGTGTTTAGCGAGTAATTGAACGAATGTTGCAAATTCAATACTTGCCTCCCACTATTTTTCGTCGAGCCTCTAACCCTCTGTGGAGTACTCGGGAAACCGCGTTTCCTAGTGGGCTAGGATCCTATTAAATAACACACAACCCTGACTTTGGCCAATAAAAAGCTGTATGCTATTTAACTAGGTAGATCTCTCAGATCAATTGGATCTCATCCAATTCCTAGATCCGGTTAGGTGGACATCCAAGTCCGAAACATATGTATAATGTCAATGTATCCATTACATTTTCCTAACCCTATCCTCTGAATCATTTAGGCCTTGGCTTTGGCCAAACACAAACCTAATGATTCCAGTTAAGCGGGACCCATTGACGAGGAAAGTTTCGTAATCAATGTCATTGGACAAAAGTGATCTGACTTTGGTCAATAAAAATCACGATTTGGACAAGACACCAATATGCAACAACTCTCATGATTCAAGTACATCCTTGATTGACAAAGGTCTTGACTTTGGTCAAAAACAAACCAATGCCAACTTCGGATCTTGAACAAGAATCATTCAATGGAAGGATATTTGCTTAATATAATCGAGGGATTTTCGCGTGCAAATTGGCTACCAATTTAATTATCTTTGTTAGGTCTCATCATCATACACCCTTAAACATGCATTCTAAATACATAATAAAGCGAGTATGAAATAAAATAATAATGATATGCGGATGGATACTTAACACATTGATCCTAGATCAAATCTCTCCCTTTCTCACTCAAGCTAGCACTTGTACTACTTCTACCCGTTACACTACACTTCTAAAGAAACCTCATATACATAGAGGGGAATAGGTGAGAAGAGAATACAAAGAGAAAGAAGGTGATAAGGCTGGACACGCAGGTCCAATTTAATAAATCGAATTTATTACAACAATTTCTAAAATTGCCCACCCGACTAGTATCCATCCGATATACATTATTCATTCAACACAACCACGTATTCACACACATAAGCATGCTATCAATCAATCTAATCAAATTAATTAATCTGATAATTAAGTGATCATCCAATGTTCAAACAACGATTTGATTTTGTTCGAGTCAAACTCGTTTTTGCGAACAAGTACTCAAAGTACGAATTCATGAATTAAATTAAACTACATCATTAAATCAAATTTAACATGTATTTAATACTAATTCATTATTCAATTCCAAATTAAATATTGCACTTTATATTAATAAACCTTTTACGATTTAAATTCCAAATTCAATCGCGTCGGGACTCAAAGTCCGATTAACGTCCAACGTCAATTTAATTTAAGTCTAATGGGCTTCAATTAATTTCTTTAGGCATGGGCTTCGGCAACCAAAGCCCAATAGTGGAATCACCCAAAATGCCTTAGAAATCAATTTCGGCCCATTAGGCCCAATTAAACTTTAAAGGTTCATTAGTCACAATTGGGCTTTATGGTTAAGGTTTTGGGCCCAATTGGATCCAATCCACTTGGCCTAAACCAAACTTGATAAATCAAGCCCAAGGCCCAATTACAACATTAAATTCTAATTTCCAAAATTAGGCCCAATTAATTAAATCCAAAAATCCAATTTTCACAATTTAATTACCAAAAGTGCATTATATGATTAATCGACTAAATCGATATTTCCGAAGCACCAAATTAGTCCAATTAATCATGCTTAATTCATTATTACATGTCAAACACACATAATGAAAAATCAAACCCATTTACATGCTTGCTAAGTCTCGGCCAAGGGAGTGATTTCATGTCCAATTCGGTTTCAATCCAATTAATCCGCAATCGACATTAAATGCATATCCCGAATGATTTCATACATCCAATTTCAAAATCAAAATTTCCAAGACAACACTAGGGCATATCCAATTCGGCCAACATATAGAATTTAGGGTTTTTGTTCAATTCAAAGTACAATCCAATTGACCTCAAATTAACATCATCCTACATGATTTTAACTCATCCAATGAATCAAAATCAAAAAATTCCAAGGATTCAAAATCCATAACACATTCGGCCAAGGACTACATTTTGGGGAAAATAATTCCAAATCATTTTTCATCAAATTAGTCCAACCAAAATGAATTTAAACATGTTATAAGCATACTCAAACAAACAATTCATTCAAATCATGCTCAAATCACATTTACCCAAATTTTAAACCCTACAAATTTCATGCTTGCAACTTTAGCTCATGATGCCATTGTTGGTTTTCTATAAGGTCCCAAGATCAAATCAAGACATGAAATTATGTGTGAACACATCAACGGAGGTAGCGGAAGGAATACACACATTGGTCGGGGACTGGAACCAAACGAACTGTAACGTACTTAACCAACTCTCAAACGCAAAACCAAACACCAAACGTTAGTCCTTTCGAAGATGCAGAAGAAACTGGATCAAGAAATCAGAATTAGAATGATAGGTCTCGTCGTGGAACTTAGGCTTATCGTCACTCTTGAACGTCACCTTGGCAAACTTTACCAGATCGTAGTCGAGCTACACTTGCCTTTCGAGAATCCATGGATTGAGTGAAGAAACAGCTCTTTCTAGTGTCCCTTTGGAACTCACGCCCAAAAGACTGTAAGTTTAGCAAACCAGAGAACACTCTTTTCCATTTATCTCACGCCCAATGGTTCAAAGAACATTTGCTCAATGTCGAGAGAGGAAGAATTTAGAGAGAAAGTTGTGTTATGTTAATTAAAATGATTTACCAAAAATAAATTTATATTTATGCCATAATTTATTAAATTAATAATAATTTATGACACAACACATGCAATGGCTTAAGTGTCAACACTCAATTTCCATGCAATAACATTGAGTGCATTGTACACTATCTACATGCAATAACATTGAGTGCTTGTACACATATCTACATGCAATGCATTAGAATGACATGTGTCATGTGGGCCCCACACGTTTCCATGAAAGTTGAGCCCACGAGCACTCAGCGTTCGGGTTCGATATTTCCGAAATACCGAGCTTACGTCGCGACGTTAATTCAATCGAATTTAAATAAATAATTACGCCTGGCGAAATATTATTTACGTCGCTAACGAATTAATTCTGAATTAACTCGTTTGCCCGAATTAAAATCTAATTTTAATTCCGCGTCGAAATCTAATTTCGTTTAATATATCGAATATATTATTCATCGATTAATTCCAAATTAATCGTTCTCTCTCTTTAGACGACATTTTATCCCGGATAAAATATCTCCGTTATTAATCCTAGATTAATTTTCTCTCTCTTCTATATAATCCCAGATTATTCAAGAGTGCGAGTTGTGCGTCATCGGTGGATTATCGGGAAGCGACCCATGAGATCCCCGGATAATCTGGCAGTAAATATGGTCGTCGGAGTATCCGAATCACGTACGTACCAAGTACTACGTTCTAACCGATTTACGAGACAAGGTCGACTTCTAGCAAAGCACCAAGTCTTCCCAAGTTCTCCGGACATATTCATCAAAGAATATCTAGATCTGTATCAAGCGTAGTATACAATGGTATTGTGCATATTGGCCCAGTATCGGATAATCACGTGCTAGGGCTGGGGCTGGATAAGTGTCTGCCCCGTCCGAACACATATCGGATGTCTGGTAGCTAGTCTCTATAATCGGATATTCATGACCTGGTCATAATATCACGATTGGATGCGCATCACTAAAAGAGCACTAATACCGTATCCTGCGTGACATCATCTCCATTATGACTGGAGTGACACTTCCGTCTTGACATCACATCCAATACACTATGATTCCTGATAAACAGAAGAGGTGAACACAGAACCAGTTAAGATCCCCCACCACCAAAACCAAAGTTTACCGATTGTCGTAAGTATTAGCGATGTAAGTCTCAGGTTAAGACTATACACACCTACCTTGATTTCGGCCTCCCATAGACACCTAGTCATAATACCAATGGGATTCCGAAGGGTCTATCCAGAGCGAAGCTGTTTCCCGTACCATCGGTGAAACACGACCTCCTATCGCACTTGCACAAGTATCCAATACTTATATATATGAGAACTATGCCGTTGTGCCCTCACAACGCGCACAAGTGCAATACTAGCCTATTCCGCATTATCGATGTCCAGTCTCGATAATACTACGGCTAGGGATATTTAATGATTAATCCTTCGTGGACTGATACTGTCTCATATCATCTCAATCCAGGAACTAATCATAGGGACCTCTCTTCATTTATATATCTAAGGTGATCTAATCACAAATGACGAGAGTGCAATTTCCTTGTTACATAGTTAATTTGCTACAACAACACAATGATCTGTGCAAATAGTGACGCTATGGGTCATTTTATCCAACATGTTTACCATGGGCGTTCGTGCGGCGTTCGTATCCGTGTTCGAATGGTAAATAGAAGGTTCGCGTTCAAGTAGCGTTAGTAAACGTGTTCGAACGGAAATGAAACAGAATGCTCACGTTCGTATGGCGTTCAGAATCGCGTTCGAATAGAATGAGACCTGATGCATGATAAGGTAAAATTCATGTGCGTGCGAGTTGCGTTCGTAAACACGTTCGAATGAACTAAGATAGAAAACATGTGTTCGTGCGGCGTTTTGAAACGCGTTCGAACGGGTTACAGCAGTGACCCACCTCCAAAATGTAGTAAATAACATGACACATATGTGAACGGATGAATAGATGACACCTAATAAATAATCACGGGCTAAAAAGGCGCGACAAAGCATCGTGGTAAAGGATTTTAACCCCTCGACATAGAGGACCTTTAATCCAACTTACTAAGCCCATGCGCTAATAACATAATGCATATAAAAAATAAAGACAACGATATCAGACTTCGTAAATACCGATTGAACACATCTTACATCCAACCGATATGAAATCATCATTCAGAGCGGCAAAGCATCGTGGTAAAGGATTTTAACACCTCGAATGGAGGACCTTTAATCCAACTTACTAAGCCCATGCGCTAATGACATAATGTATATAAAAATAAAGACAACGAGATCGGACTTCGTATACCCGATTGAACACATCTTACATTCAACCGAATATACATCATCCGGTGCGGCGAATCATCGTGGTAAAGGATTTTAACCCCTCGAAATGGAGGACCTTTAATCCAACTTACTAAGCCCATGCGCTTTATCTCATCATTACTCAAACAAATAACATGCAGAATTTAAATAGCGGATAATAAACGAATCAAACAACATAAAACAAAATATGCGCCGTTTGCTCAAGTGGTTCGTGGAGTTGTATCCCAAGTACAGACCACACTACCGTCCATTCGGATTCAGCTACAGAATTTATGTCTGGGTTTCCATCCTATATACCACAAGAGGTGACATATTTCATTTTATTCAAAACCACAACATGCATCCATAAAGGACTCTCATACGAAATAAATAACTAAAACAATTAAAAGATGAATAAAAAATGAATACAAAAAGTGCCCTTAGGTCTAACCTTTTATGTTGACTCTCGGAAGTACCGTACATGGTCGTCAGAAGGGTGGATGCTCCGCAACTCCTCCGGTTCACTGGTTCAATGTTTTCTCTTGCTGTTTCGTTGCTCAAGCTACCGTTTTTGCTCTGTTTCGCTGTTGTTTTGCTGCTGTCTTACTGCTGATTTTCGGTCACTGTGTTTGCTGTATTTAGGCTACTGTTTTGGATGTTTTTTTGAAGGTTTAAGGTGTAGTTTTAGTTAAGTTTTAGGGATAAAAGTGCAGTTTTTTTTAGCTACTGTTTTAGGTGATTTAGGGGCTGTTTTAAGGTGTTTGGGCTGCTGTTTTTTGAGTGTGATTTTCGGTAATAACGTGACTGTTTTGGCGGTGAAATAGTGCAGTTTTTCAGTGGTATAGGGAAAGAGTTGGGGCTGCTATTTCGGTGTTTAGAGGGCCTGTGGATGGCTATGTATTCGGTGGTTTGTGTGACAGTGTGGACTATTTTTGGCTTGATATTCTCGGCAATGGGGACTGTTTTTTTTTTCTTAGGGTTTGGCGTGAATGCTAGAGAGAGGATAAGAGAATTGCTTATTGTTGTTTTTGTGTATTGGGCGTGAAATGAGAGAGGGGGGAGTGTCTTGGCAATGTGTTTCTTTTATAGACAAAGGGGATATGTGAATCCTTGCTTGACATGGAAGGGATTTGTGCATTAAATGAGGATATGATTTGGTGTTATGTAAGGAAAACACAAGATTGATTGGAGACAAGATTATGCTTAATTAGGAAGTCAATATATTTAATTTGTTTTGTTTAGGCATGATATTTGTTTTTGATTGATTTTAATTTGGTATAATGATTTTTAGATTTTATTTAATTTGTCATGTGTTAAATATGTATTTTATTTATTTGGATTGTTTTATGGGCTTGGTGGTGGGCTAATTGGGCTTGGGTGTGATGCTAGCAGCAACAGAACTACCGACATACAACACCGTTCAAATGCCGATTCGAATGCTACACAAACACGAAAGCCCGCATCTGTCTGACGTTCGAACGTGGTCATGAAACGCAGCACGAACGAAAATAGTGAACTTGTGAAATGAATCTGATGACATACTTATTCTAAATTTCCCCTTCCGACGTCTGTTTCCCGCGACTTCCGTGACATAAAAGGTAGTGCCTCTAAATGAGACTCATGATAGGGACTTATATGTAAAAATGCAGTGCCTACAAGAATACTTTGTGTTTTGTTTATAAAGATGATATTGAGATATACACATTAGATGTGAATAACAATATTTATATTTCGAATATAAATGAATCTCAAACATATAACATGACAAACAAAAGGCTCAAACTGAGTAAATCAGATGAGACTTATTTGTGGCATTGTCTTCTGGGACACATTAACAAAAACTCGTATATCCACAGTTTCGAAGAGTGGATACTTGGATGGATTTGATCCTAGTTCATATGATGTCTGCTAAACTTTTTTATTAGGCAAAGTGCCTAAAATGTCTTTTAGCGCTAAGGGTATACGTGCCACCGAGCTGTTAGCCCTCGTTCATGGTGACGTATATGGGCCCATGTCTAGCCAGGCTAGAAATGGATATGAATACTTCATAACCTTTACGGATGTTGCATCACGTTATGGTTCTGTGTATATTATGACACATAAGTCGGAAACTTTTGAGAAATTCAAAGAGTTTCGACACGAAGTAGAAAAACAGACCGGCAAAAGTATTAGAACATCATGGTTGGACCGTGGTGGAAAATACTTAAGCAATGAGTTTCTCGATTACTTGAAAGAGTATGGTATTATTTCACAGTGGTCTCCTCCTGGAACACCTCAATTACACGGTGTGTCCGAACGGAGAAACCGAACTTTGTTGGACATGGTAGGGTCAATAATCAGTCGCACTGAGCTATCAATTTCCTTCAGAGGATACACATTGAACAATGCAATACTTATTTTGAATAAGGTTCTAACAAAGTATATTGGATAGACTCTATATGAAATATGGACAGGAAATAAACCAGGTTTCTCATTCTTGAAGATTTGGGTATGTTGGGCATATATTAAACGTTTGGATGGTGCCAAACTAGAACCCAAATCGGATAAATGCCTATTTGTAATTGGTTATCCTAGGGAAACCAATTTCCACAACCCACAAGAGAACAAAAATATTTGTTGCTCTCCATGTAATTTTCCTTAGAGGAATTCTTAAATGCTGTGGTAAGTGGGAGGAAAGTAGAACTCGATGAAAATCGGAGTGATACTATTCCTGACACCGATCCCCTCACGGAACACGAATAGTTCATCAGGGATGAGACTGTTCCACAATCTTCTAATGCACAAGAACCGTGTAGGACGGAGTGAGTCAGAAAACAACCTTAGAGGTATGGGTTTCTGATCTCACCTTATGTAGATTTTAATCTTATTGAGGAATACAAACCGGCTACGTATGAGGAAGTGATACAAGGTATCGACTCTGCTTTATGGCAAGAGGACATGAAGTCCAAAATGTATTCCATATATACAACCAAGTTTGGACACTGGTTGATGTACCAGAAGGCATTGTGCCTATTGGTAGCAAATGGGTCTTCATGGTGAAGACAGACATTGATGGCAACATACAAACGTACAAAGCTAGACTTGTATAAAAAGGTTATCGTCATCAATATGTTGTCGATTATGACGAAACTTTTTCACCAGTTGCCAAGATAAAATCCATTCGGATAATGCTTGTTATTACTGCATATTTCGATTATGAAATATGGCAGATGGATGTCAAAACCGCTTTCCTTAAAGAAAACCTTTTAGAGGATGTTTATATGCAACAGCCTGATGGTTTTTTCGTGCCAAAACATGTAAACAAGGTTTGCAAGTTAAATCGATCCATTTATGGATTGAAGCATGCATTGCGTTCTTGGAACCAACATTTTGATGAGATCATATTACAATAGGGTTTCATTCAAAACGAAGATGATTCTCGTGTATTAAGGTTAGTGGGAGCACACTGACATTTATTGTCCTATATGTTGATGATGTATTGCTTCTTAGTAATAACATTCCCGTACTACAATCGGCGAAAGCTTGCCTTTCATTAAAATTCTCCATAGAAATACTTGGGAGATGCAACCTTTATTCTAGGAATAATGATCTACTGGGATAGATCTAAAAGTTGTTGGCACTCTCCGAGAACTCAAACATTGACAATGTTGAAGAGATTCAACATTGATCAGTCCCAGAAGGGGCTGCTTCCGGTGTCACATGATGTCTCTCTATCTAAGGACATGTGTCCTAAAACTCAAGGTGAGAGAGATTTAATGAATCAGATCACGTTCTCTTAAGCAGTCAGATCGATCATGTATGCCATAACATGTACGTGACTTGATGTCTCATATGCTTTGAGCATATGTAGTCACAATCAGGCCGATCCAGGTTATGGTCACTGGATTGATGTTAAGAACATCCTTAAGTATCTTAGAGGAACTAAGAATGCCTTCTTAGTTTATGGGGAAGGAGAACTTGAGGTGACTGGGTTCACCGATACAAGTTTCCAAAGCGATAAAGAAGACTGTAAGTCATAATTAGGGTACATATTTTGTTTGAACAATGGAGCAGTGAGCTGGAAATCTTCCTAGCAAGATACTACTGCCGATTAAACAAAAGCAGAATACATTGTTGTGGCTGAGGCAGCAAAAGAAACATTTTGGATCTATAAAATTCCTAATTGGATTAGGAGTAGTTCTGTTAGCAGCTGAGCTGGGCTACAACACAGGCTAAAGAATTACGGTCTCATCAATGATCCAAGTATATACTTCGAATGGTTTCATCTGATTCGTGAGATCATACATTGTGGCGATTCCAAGATCAAAAAGATTATTTCAGATGATAACCTTGCAGATCCGCTGACGAAAGCTATATCTCAGGAAAATTTTGAGCGACTTGTACATAGTTCAGGTATTGGACACTTGAGTGATTGGCTATAGGCCAAGTGGGAGATTGTTGGATAATTATGACCCATAGCATCACTAGTTGTAAGAGACATGGTGTTCTTTGTACAAATTAACTATGTGATAAAGGAAATTGCTCTTTTATCATTTTGTAATTGGATTACTTGGATATATAAATGATAAAAGTCCATATGATTAGTACCGGAATAATAAGATATGAGACAATGTTAATCCACAAAAGGTTTAATCATTAAATATCCCTAGTCATAGTATTATTGAGACTGGACATCGATAATGCGGAATAGACTAGTATTACACTTGTGCGCGTTATGGAAGCTTAACGACATAGTTCTCATATATTTGAGTATTGGATACTTATGCAAGTGTGATAAAAGGTTCTGTTAGCCGTTGGACCAGGAACAGCTTCACTCTGGATAGACCCCTCGGAGTACCATTGGTAGTATGACTATGTGTCTATGGGAATCCGAATCAGGGTAGGTGTATATGGTCTTAACCTGAGACTTGCATCGCTAATACTTGCGACAATCAGTATACTTTGGATTTGGTCGTCCGGAGCTTTAATATGTTTTGTGTACGCCTATTCTGGGTAAACTGAGAATCGTAGTGTATTGGGTGTGATGTCAAGATGGAAGTATAACTTCAGTCATATGGAGATGATGATCACGCATGGATACATAACTAGTACTCTTAAATGCTGCAGCTATCGGGATAGTATGACTAGGTCCTGATTATCCGATTACAGAGACTAGTTGCTAGTGATTCGATATATGCTTCGTACGGAACCATGCGTGATCCATGCGTGATAGGAGGTTGTGTTTATCGATGGTACGGAAACAGCTTTGCTCTGGATAGACCCCTCGGAATTCCATTGGTAGTATGACTATGTGTCTATGGAAGTCCGAATCAGGGTAGGTGTATTTGGTCTTAACCTGAGACTTACATCGCTAATACTTGCGACAATCAATATACTTTGGTTTTGGTCGTCCAGGGCTTTAACAGGTTCTATGTACGCCTCTTCTGGGTATATTGAGAATCGTAATGTATTGGGTGTCATGTCAAGATGGAAGTATAACTTCAGTCATATGGAGATAATGATCACGTATGATACGGAACTAGTACTCTTTAGTACTGCAGTCATCGGGATAATATGACTAGGTCATGATTATCCGATTATAGAGACTAGTTACCAGAGATCCGATATATGCTTCGTACGGGGCAGACAAAATTCCAGCCCCAGGCCTAGCACGTGACATCTGATACTGGATCGCAATACGCAATACTACACTATACTACACTGATACATATATATATTCCTTTAAGAATATTCTGGAGAATGGGTAGCACGGTGCTTGCTAGAAGCCAAACATGTCTTGTAAATCGGTAAAAACGTAGTACTAGGTACGTACGTTTTCGGATAGCCGACGATCGAATTTACTGCCAACATATCAAGGGATCTCATGGGTCACTTCCCGAAGATTCACCGATTGATGTATGACTCGCACATATTAATCTGGGATTAATTATAGAGAGAGAAATTAATCTATGATTAATTACGGAGATATTTACTGGGATAAAATACTATTTAAGAGAGAGAAACGATAATTTGGATTAATCGATAAAATAATATATTGATATATTATACAAAATTAGATTTCGACGCGGACTTATTAAAATTAGATTTTAATTCGGGCGAAAGAGTTAATTTAGAATTAATTCGTTAGCGACGTGAATAGTAATTTTGCTAGGCATAATTATTTATTAAGTAAATTGATTTAATTACGTCGCAATGGAAAATTCTTTAATTCTAGGAATTAGCGAACCCAAGACCGGAATGTGTGCGGCCCCACTCGGATTTTGATCAAGTGGGCCACAAGTCATTGTTGAAATCTAATCCATGTCCCAAGATCAAAAGAACAAGCAAAATAAACATATAAATGAATGAACAATATCGAAGTATGGCGGAATCATACTCACAAAGATCGGAATGCGGATGCGTTGATGAAACAAAAATTTCTCCTTTGTGCAGTGATGGTTCGGCCCAACAGAAAAGAGAAGCTCCAAGCAATTTTGATCCTTCCAAGCTCTAAGATGAGTTTCCCATAAACCTTTGTATGATCCCTTGAAGGTGCTAGCCAAATGTGATTTAATGTTCCAAACAATCACAAAATCTTCAAGCTTTTGCAAAAAAACCTGAAAAAATAGAGAGCTGAAACTGTGACAGTTTCGGTTCAAGAGAGAGATAGTGTAATTGATTTTTGCTTTCAAAAAATCAATTTATATTTATGCCATAATATTTATTAATTAATAATAAACTTATGACACAAATCATGCAATGGCTTAGAGTGTCAAACACTCAATTTCCATGCAAAACCCTTGAGTGCATTGTACACTATCTCATGCAATGCATCAACATTAAATAATGCATATAATGACATGTGTCATGTGGGCCCCACACGTTTCCAAATGAAAGTGGGCCCACGTGCACTCACGCTCGTTCGGGTTCGATATTTCCGAAATACCGAACTTACGTCGCGACGTTAATTAAATCGAATTTAAATAAATAATTGCGCCTAGCGAAATTATTATTTACGTCGCTAACGAATTAATTCTAAATTAACTCGTTTGCCCGAATTAAAATCTAATTTTAATTTCGCGTCGAAATCGAATTTCGATTATTATATCGAATATAATAATTTTACGATTAATTCCAAATTAATCGTTCTCTCTCTTTATATAGTACTTTATCCAAGATAAAGTCTCTCCGTAATTAATCCAAGATTAATCGAGTTTGAATCATACGTCATTGGTGAATCTTCGGGAAGCGACCCAAGAGATCTCTAGATATGTTGGCAGTAAATCCGGTTGTCGAACTATCGAACACGTACGTACCAAGTACTACGTTTTTACCGATTTACAAGACAAGGTTAGCCTCTAGCAAAACGCCATGTCTACCCAATTCTCTAGAAATATTCTTATTGGAATATAAGATCTATAACAGGCGTAGTATACCGTAGTAGTATAGTGTATATCGAACCAGTATCGGATGATCACATGTAAGGCCTGGGGCTGGAGATGTGTCTGCCCCGTACGATACACATATCGGACATCAAGCAACCAGTCTCTTTGAATCGGATAATCCTGACCTAGTCATATTATCCCGATGGTTGCAACCATTATAGAGTACTAGTTCTGTATCCCTCGCGATCATCATCTCCATATGTCTGAAGTGATACTTCCATCTTGACATCACACCCAATACACTACGATTCTCGATAAACCCAGAAGAGGTGTACACAGAACCCGTTAAAGCCCTGGACCACCAAAACTAAAGTTTACCGATTGTCGTAAGTACTAGCGATGCAAGTCTCAGGTTAAGATCATATGCACCTACCCTGAAGCGGACTCCCATAGACACGCAGACATACTACCAATGGGATTCCGCGGGGTCTATCCAGAGCGAAGCTGTTTTCCGTACCATCGGTAAAACACAACCTCCTACCGCACTTGCATAAGTATCCAATACTTAAATATATGAGAACTATGCCGTTGTGCCCTCACAACATGCACAGTGTGCAGTACTAGTCTATTCCGCATTATCGATGTCCAATCTCGATAATACTACGACTAGGGATATTTAATGATTAAACCTTTATGGATTGATACCGTCTCATATCATCACAATCCGGAACTAATCATAGGGACTTTTACCATTTATATCAAAGTAAATAAATTACAAAACGGTAAAAGGCAATTTCATTACTACATAGTTAATTTTGTACAATAATACAATATCATTTACAAAATAGTGACGCTATGGGTCATTACTGTCTAACAATCTCCCACTTGGCCTATAGCCAGTCACTCAAGCATCTAATACCTGAACTATGTACATGTCGCTCAAACTTTTCCCGAGGAATAGCCTTCGTCAGCGGATCTGCAATATTATCCTCTGATGCGATCTTTTCGATCTTCACATCGCCACGATGTATGATCTCTCGAATCAGATGGAATCGTCGAAGAACATGTTTGGATCGTTGATGAGACCTTGGTTCCTTAGCCTGTGCTATAGCCCCGCTATTGTCACAATACAATGGAACGGGCTCAGCTGCTAACGGAACTACTCCTAATCCAATTAGAAATTTACGGATCCAAACTGCTCTTTTGCTGCTTCAGCTGCTGCAATGTACTCCGCTTCAGTTGTTGAATCGGCAACAGTATCTTGCTTGGAAGATTTCCAGCTCACTGCTCCGTTATTCAAGCAAAATATGTACCCGGTTTGCGACTTGAAGTCGTCTCTGTCGGTTTGGAAACTTGCATCGGTATACCCAGATACCTCAAGTTCTCCATCTCCATAGATTAAGAAAACATCCTTAGTTCTTTTAAGATACCTAAGGATACTCTTAACCGCCATCCAGTGATCCTGTCCTGGATCGGCCTGATATCGACTGCACATGCTCAAAGCATAGGACACATCAGGTCGTGTGTACATATCATGGCATACATGATCGATCCGACTGCCGAGGCGAACGGAGTCCGACTCATGTTGTCTCTCTCATCTTGTGTTTTAGGACACATGTCCCTAGATAGATAGACGCCATGTGATGTTGGCAACAGTCCCCTCTTGGACTGATCCATGTTGAATCTCTTCAACACTTTATCAATATATGTACTCTGGGAGAGTCCAAGTAGCCTTCTAGATCTATCCGGTAGATCTTTATTCCTAGAATAAAAGCTGCTTCTCCCAGATCTTTCATGGAGAATTTCAATGAAAGCCAAGCTTTCACCGACGTTAACATGGGAATGTCATTGCCTATAAGCAATACATCGTCGACATAAAGGACAATAAAAGTCAGTGCACTCCCACTAACCTTCTTATATACACAAGGATCATCTACGTTTTGAATGAAATCATATTCTTTTATGACCTCATCAAAACGTTGGTTCCATGACCTCGATGCTTGCTTCAGTCCATAAATGGACCGATTTAACTTACAAACCTTGTTTGCAAGTCTTGGTGCGATAAAACCGTCAGGTTGTTGCATATAAACATCCTCCAACAGGTTTCCGTTAAGGAAAGCGGTTTTAACGTCCATCTGCCATATTTCGTAATCGTAATATGCAGCTATCGCAAGCATTATCCGAATGGATTTAATCATGGCAACGGGTGAGAAAGTTTCGTCATAATCAACTCCAAGTTGTTGACGATACCCCTTCGCTACGAGCCTAGCTTTGTACGTTTGTACGTTGCCATCCATGTCTGTCTTCTTCTTGAAGACCCATTTGCATCCAATAGGCTTTACGCCTTCTGGTGCATCAACCAGTGTCCAAACTTGGTTGGTATACATGGAATCCATTTCGGCCTTCATGGCCTCTTGCCATAAAGTGGATTCGATACCTTGTATCGCTTCCTCATACGTAGCCGGTTCAGTATCCTCAATAAGATTAATATCTACATGAGGTGAGATCAGGAATCCATACCTCTCAGGTATTACCCTGACTCTCTCCGACCTACGTAGTCCTTGTGTAATTGAAGATTGTGGTTCAGTCTCATCCTGGATGGACTGTTCATGTTCCGTTCTCGATTCATTGCCAGGAACAGTATCACTACGACTTTCATCGAGTTCTACTTTCCTCCCACTAAACACTGCATTTAGGAATTCCTTCTCAAGGAAAACCGCATGTAGAGCAACAAATACTTTGTTCTCTTGTGGGTAATAGAAGTAATATCCTTTGGTTTCCCTAGGATATCCAACAAATAGGCATTTATCTGATTTGGGTTCAAGTTTGGTACCTTCCAAACGTTTGACGTATGCCCAGCAACCCCAAATCTTCAGGAATGAGAAACCTGGTTTCTTTCCTGTCCATATCTCATACGGAGTCTGTTCAACAGACTTTGACGGAACCCTATTCAAAATAAGAATTGCACTTTCTAATGCATGTCCCCAGAAGGATATAGGTAGCTCAGTGCGACTCATCATCGACCTTACCATGTCAAGCAAGGTACGGTTTCTCCGTTCAGACACACCATTTAATTGTGGTGTTCCAGGAGGAGTCCATTGTGAAAGAATACCATATTCTTTCAAGTAATCTTGAAACTCATTACTTAAGTATTCGCCACCACGGTCCGACCGTAATGTTTTAATACTCTTGCCTGTTTGTTTTTCAACTTCGTGTCGAAACTCTTTGAATTTCTCAAAAGTTTCCGACTTGTGCATCATTAGATACACATAACCATAACGCGATGCATCATCCGTAAAGGTTACGAAGTATCGATATCCACCTCTAGCCTGGCTAGACATGGGCCCACAAACGTCACTATGAACGAGGGCTAACAGTTCAGTGGCGCGTTCACCTTTACCACTAAAAGGTGATTTAGGCATTTTGCCTAATAAACAAGATTCGCAGACGTCATATGAATTTGGATCAAATCCGTCCAAGTACCCACTCTTCGAAAGTGTGGATATGCGAGTCTTGTTGATGTGTCCCAGACGACAATGCCACATATAAGTTTCTTCCTTTGGATTACTCATTTTGAGCCTTTTGTTTGTTATTTTACTTTGGAGATTTGTTTATATTCAAAATATAAAGACCATTATTTGCATCGGCACTGCAAAATTCTGCATCATTTTATATAAATAACACCTGGTGTTTTTAAATACAAAAGTGTACCCATACTGGGTTAACAAAGATACAGAAATATATTCTTAGTTAAACTAGGAACAAAATAACAGTCATTTAGTTAAGTACATGCCCCGAGGGCAGTTCCAACAAAAGTGCCTACGGCCAAAACAGCAACAGAAGTTCCATTTCCAACTCGTAGATCTACCTCCCCCGAAGCCAGTCTCCTGCTATCATGCAGATCCTGCACATCAGTACAAATATGAGAACCACAGCCAGAATCAAAAATCCAATTTTTATTAAGACTAGAAGTAGTCATATTTATCTCAATAACAAACATACCTGAGGCCGGTGCCTTGCCCGCCTGTATGTCCTCCTTATGTCCCTTGTTCATGCGGCAGTCACGCTTCCAGTGACCTCTCTTGCCGCATTTCAGGCAAACATCTTGAGACTTGTCCCTTGGCTTCCCAGAAGCCTTTGTTGACTTGGCCTTGCCTTTGTTTCTATGCTTTTTCTTCTTAACACCCCCAGTTGCCTTGAGCCCAGCTTTCGGCGTTTGAGATGTTGATGCAAAGTCCTGCGCCTCGCGCTTGTTGCCTTTCAGAAGCTCTTTCTCTGACTCCTTGAGAATCGACAATAACTCTCCAAGAGTATCATCCGAATTCATCAATTTGTAGTTGATGACAATCTGTTTCCAAGTATCGGGTAGTGACTGTTAGAATTACATCTATAGCCAGCTCAGCCTCCAAGACTATACCCATATTAGCCAATTCATCAAGATCGGCTATCATTTGAGTCCCATGGACCTCAACAGAACTACCATCAGTCATACGGGAGCGAAAGATTTTCTTCACAACTCGTACCTTGCCATCCGCTTATTAGTGCGGTGAAGATCTTGCAATCTTACCATCATATTATAAGGATCCAAGTCCCTATTCTGGCGGCGAAAGTGTTGAGTCATTGAAGCAAGCATGATCGACTGAGCCGTGTCACAATCATCACTGTGAGTTTTCCATAACTCCAGCTCAAGTGGCTCAGTGGGCTTAGGCCCGAGAGGTCTTTGTATCGTATACAGTATCCTCTCCGCCCCAAGGACTATCCTTAGGTTCATTTCCCAATCAGCGAAGTTTGTCCCTTTGAAGACATTGTCACCCATGATGATGTCTCGGACATTTACCTTGCTTGCCATCTTAACTACGATAGTCCAACTATCTAGTTAACGATATATGGGTACAGTCAAACTGTTACATGAAAAATAACATTTTATTAGTCCAACTAATTGTTAAAATATTGACGAAATAAATTTTGTAAGCGCGTAAAGCTAAGTATCTGAATGAAATTGCAAATTCAATACTAGCCTCCCACTATTTTCTACAAGTCTCTAACCCTCTGTTGAGTACTCGGGAAATCCAATTTCCTAGTGGGCTAGGATCCCGTTAAATAACACACAACCTTGACTTTGGATATTTAACTAGGTAGATCTCGAAGATCAATTGGATCCCATCCAATTCCTAGATCCGGTAGGTGGACATCCAAGTCCGAAACATATATATCTAATACATATGTCAATGTATCCAATACATTTTCCTAACCATTTCCTCTGAATCAACTAAGCCTTGGCTTTGGCACAACAAACCTAATGATTCCAGTTAAGCGGGACCCATTGACGAGGAAAGTTTCGTAATCAATGTCGATGGACAAGAAGTGATCTTGACTTTGGCCAACAAATCACAACTTGGACAGGACACCGATGTGGAACAAAACTCTCATGATTCAAACACATCCTCAATTGACAAAGGTCTTGACTTTGGCCAACAAACCAATGCCAATTTCGGATCTTGAGAAAGAATCATTCAACGGAAGGAAAATCGCTTAATATTGTTTGAGGGATTTTTCGCGTAATTGGCAACCAATTAATTTATCTTTGTTAGGTCTCATCATCATACACCCTTAAGCATGCTTCTAAAACATCATAAAGCGCGTAAAGTAAAGTAATAGTGATATGCGGATGGATATATAAACAACTTGTTCCTAGAACAAATCACTCCTTTTCCTCTCCCCGCTAGCACTATTCTACTTCTACCCAATTACATAATACAATAAGAGAAACCTCATTTACATTGAGGGGAATTAGGTGAGAAGAGAATACAAAGAGATAAAGAGATAAGGCTGGACACGCAGGTCCAATTTATAAATTCCAAATTTACAATAATTTCTAAAATTACCCTTCCCTTCTAATATCCATCCGATATACACTATTCATACAACACATCCACATTCATTCATTCAAGGCATGTTATACAACCAATCAAATCCATTTAATTAGTCTTTAATTAGGTGACAATACAATGTTCAAACAATTGTTTGCATTTGCGCGAGTCCAACTCGTTTTGAGAATAAATACTTATAGTATGAATTCACGAATTATATCGAACTACTCGTTAAATCCAATTTAAGTCGTATTCAATACTAATCCTTTTATTTAATTCTAAATTAAATATTTACACTTTTATTGTGCTTTTATAACTTAGATTCCAAATCTAGTACTATTGGGTCTCAAAGCCCAACTAACATCTAATGTTCGTTTAATTAAAGTCCGATGGGCTTTCTATTGATTTCATTAGGCTTGGGCCTTGGTCAATGTGGGTCAAACCCAATTTCCAAGCCCAATAAGGAATCACCCTCATTTGCCATAAAATCAATATCAAGCCCATAAGGCCCAATTAAACATAAAAGCCCATTTATTACATTTGGACTTAAATGGTGTGATTTAGGCCCATTTTGGATCCAATCCAAATGGTCCAAATCTACTTGGCCCAACCAAGCCCATTTATGTCCAAATATAATAGTTTTAGGCCCAATTCAAAATTAAGCCCAATTAACCAAATTTTAAAATTCCAAATTTTATAACTTAATTAATTAAAGTGTATTACATGATTAATCCTTTAAATCAATATTCCCAAAATATCAAATTAATCATTAATCATTTTTTATATCTAAATATATGTCCAACATTATTTAATCAAAAAATCAAGTCCCTAATCCTCTTCCATGCATTCGGCCAAGGTGATTGAAAATATTCCGATTTCGTTTTCAATCCAATCGAATCACAAATCGTCATTTTATGTTCGTTTAAAGTCATCCAATTATCTTATAAACAACAATCATCATCTCCATGGTCTAGGTAGTATTCGGCCAAGCCTCTCCAAGAGGGGAAAAATTAATCCAATTTATTTTTCATGAAATTGATAATGTATAACATAATTAACATACATTTAAGCATACTTAATCAATCAAAATCATCAAATCATGCTTCAATCAATTTTGCCCAAATATACCCTAAATATTTTTGCATGCTCTTTAAGCTCAATGATACCATTGTTGGAAAATCTAATCCATGTCCCAAGATCAAAAGAACAAGCAAAACATATAAATGAATGAACAATATTGAAGTATGGCGGAATCATACTCACAAAGATCGGAATGCGGATGCGTTGATGAAACAAAAATTTCTCCTTTGTGCAGAAGCCAATTTTTGATCCTTCCAAGCTCTAAGATGAGTTTCCCATAACAACTTTGTATGATCCCTTGAGGTGCTAGCCTTGAATGTGATTTAATGTTCCAAACAATCACAAAATCTTCAAGCTTTTGCAACAAAAACCTGAAAATAGAGAGCTGTGAAACTGTGACAGTTTCGGTCAAGAGGAGAGAGAGTGTAATTGATTTTTGTTTCAAAAAACAATTTATATTTATGCCATAATATTTATTAATTAATAATAAACTTATGACACAAATCATGCAATGGCTTAGAGTGTCAAACACTCAATTTCCATGCAAAACCCTTGAGTGCATTGTACACTATCTTCATGCAATGCATCAACAATTAAATAATGCATATAATGACATGTGTCATGTGGGCCCCACACGTTTCCAAATGAAAGTGGGCCCACGTGCACTCACGCGTTCGGGTTCGATATTTCCGAAATACCGAACTTACGTCGCGACGTTAATTAAATCGAATTTAAATAAATAATTGCGCCTAGCGAAATTATTATTTACGTCGCTAACGAATTAATTCTAAATTAACTCGTTTGCCCGAATTAAAATCTAATTTTAATTTCGCGTCGAAATCGAATTTCGATTATTATATCGAATATAATAATTTTACGATTAATTCCAAATTAATCGTTCTCTCTCTTTATATAGTACTTTATCCAAGATAAAGTCTCTCCGTAATTAATCCAAGATTAATCGAGTTTGAATCATACGTCATTGGTGAATCTTCGGGAAGCGACCCAAGAGATCTCTAGATATGTTGGCAGTAAATCCGGTTGTCGAACTATCGAACACGTACGTACCAAGTACTACGTTTTTACCGATTTACAAGACAAGGTTAGCCTCTAGCAAAACGCCATGTCTACCCAATTCTCTAGAAATATTCTTATTGGAATATAAGATCTATAACAGGCGTAGTATACCGTAGTATAGTGTATATCGAACCAGTATCGGATGATCACATGTAAGGCCTGGGGCTGGAGATGTGTCTGCCCCGTACGATACACATATCGGACATCAAGCAACCAGTCTTTGAATCGGATAATCCTGACCTAGTCATATTATCCCGATGGTTGCAACCATTATAGAGTACTAGTTCTGTATCCCTCGCGATCATCATCTCCATATGTCTGAAGTGATACTTCCATCTTGACATCACACCCAATACACTACGATTCTCGATAAACCCAGAAGAGGTGTACACAGAACCCGTTAAAGCCCTGGACCACCAAAACTAAAGTTTACCGATTGTCGTAAGTACTAGCGATGCAAGTCTCAGGTTAAGATCATATGCACCTACCCTGAAGCGGACTCCCATAGACACGCAGACATACTACCAATGGGACTCCGCGGGGTCTATCCAGAGCGAAGCTGTTTTCCGTACCATCGGTAAAACACAACCTCCTACCGCACTTGCATAAGTATCCAATACTTAAATATATGAGAACTATGCCGTTGTGCCCTCACAACATGCACAAGTGTAGTACTAGTCTATTCCGCATTATCGATGTCCAATCTCGATAATACTACGACTAGGGATATTTAATGATTAAACCTTTATGGATTGTTACCGTCTCATATCATCACAATCCGGAACTAATCATAGGGACTTTTACCATTTATATGTCAAAGTAAATAAATTACAAAACGGTAAAAGGCAATTTCATTACTACATAGTTAATTTTGTACAATAATACAATATCATTTACAAAATAGTGACGCTATGGGTCATTACTGTCTAACAGTCACATCACAAACACAATCACCTAGTCACTTTATGTGATGGGTTTGGTTTGGCTTGGTGATAACTTGTCCAACACACAAAGATGTGTAAGAATTGAATGACTTATACCAAATATTTGGTTATATCATTTAATTTGTTTTTGAAATCAAATAACACAATTTTTCTTCTCTCTCTCTCTTCCATTCTCACGCCTAAAGTGCAGTTTTTTTCCTCTCAAAATTTTCTAGGCTTGGCCGAATTTCAAGAGGGAAACTGGAAGATTTGTTTTGCAAATTTTCACAAGTGCTAGCACACAAGGAGTCTTACAAGGTGATAGGGAAACCAACTCTTGAGCATGGAATCATTCACAAAGCTTTGAGCTGGAAGACCAATGGCAAGGGCTTGGCCGAAATCAAACCAAGAAAGAAAAGCTTGGAGCATATTTTTTGTTGTCTTCGCATCACAAATCCGATCAAAGTGAGTATTTCCGCTACTTTACTTTGTTGTATTCGCACATTTCATTGCTTAATTGATCTTGGTTTGACCTAGAAAACCCAACAATGGTATTAGAGCATTGAATAAGCATGAAATTGAATTAGGGTAAAATTTGGTGGTAAAATTGATTTGAGCATGATTTGATAAAATTGATTGATTGAGTATGCTTGAATGATGATAACTTAGAGTTGTGCATGATCAATTTGATGAAAATTGATTGGATTATTTTTTCCCCAAAAATTTGGCTTGGCCGAAAGTATATGCCCTAATATAGTCATGGTATTTTTTTTTTTTGATCATTGGATGAGTTGAAAGACATGGTTATGTTGATTGAGATTCAATCGGATTGAAATCGGAATCGAACGATATATAAACTCCTAAATTGCCGTGAGCTATAAGCATGGAAATGAGATGATTTTTGATTCAATAATGTTGGACATGTGTTGATGATGATAAGCATGATTAATTATGTAAATTGATATTTTGGAAATGTTAATTTGACTAATTAATATGGCTAATGCACTTTAGTAAATTGAATTGTGATATTGGAATATAGGAATTAATTGGTTGGGCAATTTGGAATTGGGCTAATAAAGTTGTATTTGGGCTTAATGGGCTTGGTTGGGCCAAGTTTTGGTTTAGGTTAATTGGTTGGATCCAATTGGGCCTAAAACCATTTCCATAAAGTCCAAATATAATAAAATGGGCCTTTAAAATTTTAATTGGGCCTAATGGGCCTAAATTGATTTTTGGCAAAAGGTGATTCCTTATTGGACTTTGGTTGCCAAAGTCCATGCCTTATAAATTAATTGAAAGCCCATTGGACTTTAATTAAATTGACATTGGATGTTAATTGGGCTTTGAGACCCGTTAAGATTAGATTTAGAATCTAAGTCTCAAAGGCTCATTAATAAGTGTAATTATTTAATTTGGAATTAAATAAAGAATTAGTATTGATACAAATTAAATTGGATTTAGTATTTGTAGTTTAATATAATTCAAGAATTCGTACTTTGAGTACTTATTCTTAAACGAGTTGGACTCGCGCAAATCAAATCGTTGTTTGAACATTGGATGGTCATTAATTTCAGATTAATTAATTGGATTAGATTGATTGATAACATGCTTTGTGTGAATACATGGATGTGATGTATGAATAATGTATATCGGATGGATATTAGATGGGTGAGGGCAATTTTGGAAATTATTGTAATAAATTTAGAATTTATTAAATTGGACCTGCGTGTCCAGCCTATTACCTCTTGACTCTTTGTATTTCTCTTCTCACCTATTCCCCTCAATGTAAATGAGGTTTCTTTAGAAGTGTTATGTAATTGGGTAGAAGTAAGATTTGTGCTAGCGGGAGAGAGGAAATGGATAGATTTGTTCTAGGAACAAGTTGTTTTAAATATCCATCCGCATATCATTATTAATTATTTATCGCGCCTTATTATGCTTTTAGAATGCATGCTTAAGGGTGTATGATGAGACCTAATCAAAGATAATTAATTGGTTGCCAATTACGCGAAAAAACTCCAACAAATATTAAGCGTTTTTCCTTCCATTGAATGATTCATTCTCAAGATCCAAGATTGGCATTGGTTTGTTGGCCAAAGTCAAGACCTTTATCCATCGCGGAGTGTTTGAATCACGAAGGCTTTGTTCCATATCGCATGTCTTGTCCAAGTTGTGATTTGTTGGCCAAAGTCAAGATCACTTCTTGTCCATCGACATCGATTACGAAGCTTTCCAATTCAATGGGTCCCGCTTAACTGGAATCATTAAGTTTGTTGTGCCAAAGCCAAGGCTTAGTTGATTCAGAGGAAAAAGGTTAGGGAATATATTGGATATATTGGCATATATTAGATATATGTTTCGGACTTGGATGTCCACCTACTGGATCTAGGAATTAGATGAGATCCAATTGATCTTAGAGATCTACCTAGTTAAATCCATACAGCTTGTTGGCCAAAGTCAAGGTTGTGTGTTATTTAACGGGATCCTAGCCCACTAGGAAACTAGGTTTCCGAGTACTCAACAAGGGTTAGAGGCTCACCGAAAAATAGTGGGAGGCAAATATTAAATTTGTAATTTCGTTTAGATACTTGCCTAATGCGCTCATTTCATTTTCGTCATTAATAATAAATATATTAGTTGGACTAATATTTAATCGTTGTTTTAATTAAACAGTTGGACTGTATTCAAACTACTTCAAATTATAGTTGATTATATAATTGGATTATAGTAATCAATATATTTGAATTTAACAAATAATTTATAGTTGATTATATAGTTAGACTATAGTAATCATTATAATCTATAGTACCTAAAATCGTTGATTGGATAGTGGACTATAGCAATCAAGATAACTGAAAGATTAGTGTTTAGAACATAATCTTGGGGAAAATGTCTTTAAGCGGCTTTAATTTTCAGATTGGGAATAAAACCTCAAGATAGTCCTGAGAACTGAGAAGTTATTCTATTTGATAGAGAAACCTCTTGGGCCTAAGCCCGGAGTTGAGCAAATAGTAGAACATGATCTTTGGAAGATTCATGTGATGATAACTTTAGTGCTCAATCCATTATGCTAGATGCAATGACTCTTTAATTTCATCGTCAAAATTAAGGATTAGATCCTTGTACCATGATGATGAAATTAAAGGATCTTCATAGATCTATCTTTAGATCTTAGAAGTACGAATTGCAAAAGAAGCTTTTTCGCTCGCGTATGTCAGAGGGTACATCTGTCGAGCATTAGGTGTCGCAGATGATTGCTGACATCGATCAGCTAGGTTAGCTGGGCATTACCTATTTGGCCGAGACTACCAAAGATTTGATCTTATAGTCTCTACCCGAAAGCTGGGGCAGATTCATTGTGAACCAACAGTAAACTCTTGGAGAGTTGATGGTTATGCTCTAGGAGGCAAAGCCAGAGCTTCTAAAAGGGGCAAAGGCAAAATCATTACAGTCTTCTAGGAAGACAAATGACATATCCCAAGATGTCTGCCTAAACTGTGGCAAACGGGGTCACTGGAAGCGTGAATGCCGTATGGACAAGGCAGACATGAAGGGAGTGAAGAGGGGCAAGGCTCCAGCTTCAAGTGTGTTTGTCATAAACATGTTCACTATTAGTTTCAAAATTGGATTTTTGATTCTAGATGTGGTACATAGATATATACTGATGTGCAGAATCCGCTGATGAGCAGCATACTAAATTTAGTTGAGATCAACCTGCGAGTCGAAAACGGGACGAGAGTTGATGTTTTAACAGTAGAAACCTAAGTTTAGGAACTACCATTTGGGTATGTCCTTAAATTAGGAAACTGTTATAATGTATCTAGTTTGACTAGAAATATTATCTCTATATCAGAGTATAACTCGTTGCGGGTATACCTTTATATTATAGAACACTAAAGTGTTTTATTTTATAAAGATGATATTGAGATAAACACATTAGATGTGAATAAAAATATTTATATTTTTAATATAAATGAATCTCAAACGTATAACCATGAAAACAAATAGCTCAAACTGATTCGATCAGATGAGACTTATTGTGGTGGCATTGTTGTTTGGGACATATTAAACAAGACTCGTATTTCCACACTTTTGAAGATTGGGTACTAGGACAAATTTGATTCTATTCAAATGATGTCTACGAATCTAGTTCATTAGGCAAAGTGCCTAAAACACATTTTACTTGGTAAAAGTGCAAGTGCCATCGATTTGTTAGCCCTCGTTCATAGTGACATAGTGGGACCATGTCTAGCTAGGCTAGAGGTGGATATGAACACTTCGACCTTTACGGATGTAGCATCGCGTTATGGTTTTTATGTGTTTCTTGTGAAACATAAATCGGAAAATTTTGATAAATTCAAAGAGTTTCGACACGAAGTAGACAGATAGATCGGCTAAAGTATTAAAACCGTCACGGTTAGACCGTGGTGGAAAATACTTAAGCAATAAGTTTCTTGAATATTTTGAAAGAGTATAGTATTTTTTCATAGAAGACTCCTCCTGGAACACCTCATTGAGCGGGTGTTGTTGTCTAAACGGAGAAACCGAATTTTGTTAGACATGATAAGGTTCTTATGAGTCGCTCTGAG
>SKCR01003915.1:0-37586 GCA_019454045.1 Zanthoxylum bungeanum | reverse complement strand
AAGTGTAAGATCTTTTCCTTAAACTAGATGATTAAAAAGAATTTCCCAAAAACATATGCACCTGTTTATTTATTTTTTTAATATGGTAAAATTGCCATTAATGAAAAAGATTCGGTCCAAAAACATTTTTTTATTTAGATTTACCCAAAAAAAAAAAACATATTTTAAATTACACAATGCCAGCAATGTAAATAAGTGGTCCTATTTTTATATTTTCCCCTTATCTATGAGAAGAGTTTGCCTTTTCCAGCCAATCAGCCACTGCCCACTTGCAATTATTTTCCTACAGTATGAACAACAATCAACTATCCATGCACACAACATATATGTCATTTAACGGGTGCGGGTGACTATTTTTTTTTTGGAACATAGAACTTTAGATTAAAAGAAGAAACGGTTTATAATACATTAGTTATATATAGAAGAGGGGGATTCTTAAAGAAATCTAGACGAAGCCTAACAACCTAAAAATAAAATAACACATTATAATTTCATAAACAACAAAATCTTCGTAATCGGTAGGAATACAGCTAATAAACTAAAACTATTAAGACGCGTGATGAAAACTTATGGGACTGACCTAGTCTCCCACCTCTACAATCTGTTGATGATAAAACACATCCTACCCGAAATGCCGAATACAAGAAAATTTGCGGTACATGAAAACACAAAACAATATCACCGAAACCGACCAAACTCCGATGACATAACACACTTCATTCTAAATAAAACAGTAAACTTGCCTAAAAAAAGAAAACCACAACAAAATATAAGCTCCAAGAGCCATCCCTTCATGAAGACTCTTCACTCGATGAGGCTTGACAACCCACACTACAAGAAAATGATCTTTTAGTGTCACCAAACGTCGACGCTAAAGGTTTTTGCATCGAAAATATGTGATGCATGAAGTGGTTCCAAATGAAGGTCGAGGAAACGTTTAAGTTTCGCTGTAGAATAGCGATGCTAAAAATATTTGCGTAGTCATTTTTCGTCACTAAAAACAGTATTAGACGAAGCAGAAATTAACAACTCTGCATTGCATAATTTAGGCGATGCTAAATATATAAGTCTTTTCGTGATGCCTCTTAGGCATCGCTAAAAGTGTACAACTATTAGCGTTGTCTTTTGTCGCGTTGACGCTAAGCGACACTAATTTTAAATTTATTTTCTTAAAATAAAAAATATTATTAAAATAAATTAAAATTATTATCATATATATATTGAAATTAAAATTATATTTATTAAAAGATAATACATTAAAAATATTTTATTTTAAAAATTAAATTAAAATTATTATTATATATATAAAATAAAAATTTTATTACATACAAAAATTCTATTACATTAAATAAAAACAATCATGCAGGATGATAGGTCGGGGACAGTGCTGCATTTGTCGGGCCTGGAGAAACTGTAGAGGTCGATCCTGCAACACTGCCCCGAGCGAGCGATCTCTCCACAAGCGCCAGCTATTGGGCCATTTCTCAATCGTGCTCTCTCTTCTCATCCTCTAGCTGGCTCAGTCAGTCTTGAGTCAGCTTCAACTGCTCCCTCAAGATAGTGACCTCATCTGAGGAGCCGGATGATCGAGAAGTAGCTGCTGACGCTTTTCAACGGGTGTCAAGCCTGACGTTGTAAGAGGTGGTGTTCTGGAACACCTGACACGAAAGCTCATCATCAGCCAAAGATTTATTACCATGCGTGGGGTTCTATGTCTGGATGTCCATCATGTGTTCCTACATTTTAAGATTTGTGTTAGTGGAAAATATTAAAATTTCATATAATTTATGTAATTAAACACTTACATATTACTCTGGGGTGGTATCGTTCACCCAACCTTTATTTGGAGTGATGTGGGTGAGTTGGAAAAAATTAGGCATTGGAAGGGGCTACAACACATCTATCGTGCTGCTTTGCAGGAGACGAAAAATTATTAATTAGTAATTAAATATTATTAAAATATAGTTAAGTAAACATATATCCACTTACCTCAGAGTGTTTGTCGCGATGCCACGAAAACAAGCTTGGAGCCACCAATATGGTTGAAATAGTAGATTCTATCGGTTCATCTTATTCCGCTCATAAATTTTCTCCAAAAAAAAAAAGTTAGTTACTATTTTGCTTCAAAAATAATGCAAAATTAAATATTATGGAAATTTAAAACTTATCGTGTATTCCTCTGAAGCTCACATGTCGTACAGATACACCCAATTCTCATCTCTGATGTCATGCGGCTGATGGGAAATAGCATCAGCAACACTATGCTCGTCGAAGATGGGCTCGAGATTCTTTGTGTGGTAGTTTGAGTATGCCTTGCCCATACAGTGGCCGATGTACTTGACCATATTCGGAGCAGTCAAATCAACGTCGAACCACTTCTGTATAAAAAATACAACAGTTAAAGGCTTCATTTTTTAAAAAGTAAAAACTAAAATTATTGCTGAAAATGATACTTACTGACAAAATAGCGAAAAAATCCTACTGCGTCCGCTCCAGTATCTTCATCCACCACATGTACTGCTGAAGAGCGTCACGCCGTATAATAGTCCCAATTACATTGGTGAACTTTAGATTGTGGCGACCCAACTGTTTCTCTCCATTGTTGGATATGTGTATCGATATCCATCCATGAGCCTTCTACGTGCCAACTTCAAACCCATTGTATCACCCCGAGATTATCTAATTGTAGGGATTAGGTCAACGGCCTGAGCATGTGGCTCAGAAGTGGAACCTGCCACACTACCGATGGATGGAATGAGTCTCTTGTGTTGTCCGAGGGCCATCAAGGAAAAAAAGTCAGTTACGCTTAATTTGAAAAGAAATAAAAAAAATATATCAAGGGCATTGCCTGATACCGCAAATGAGGCACCAAAATAGGCTGCTTGCTTCATTGAGGTAAACTACTGAACACTTGGTGTGCCATTGATACACCAAGTGTTTAGGGTTGTATGAGGTTTCCAAATTCCCCATACAACCGCAATTAATCTCTAAATCATATTAAAAAAAAACACAACAAAACATATAAAAATTGACCTCGAGTGAAATGAGTTGAGATAGTGTAAGCATTCTTCGTTTGTGAAAGCAAAGAAGAAGACTAATCTGGTGAAATTATAAAGAACCTTTAGTGTCGCTTAGATATTGTATTTTTACTTGTAGCTCAATGATGAGTCTCTTACGGGGACACCTCTTGAAAATTAGGGAAATTGCAAGGATGAACTCCATGACGGAATGGAACTCCATAGAACCCTTCCAAAAGCCAGCCATATATCACTTATGTCCGGCCTACCTTCTTTCAAACCATAGAATACAGCTGGATATCCCTTAAAAAAACATTAAATCCGACCGGATAAACATAATTTTCATTGAGTGTGCTGATTATCAGTTACCAAAGTCACGTGATCTTATCATGGCCGGCCTAATTTAAATGTCAAATTAAACATCCGGCCAGGTATGCATTAAAGTGGTCAATGCACATGCAGAATTCCAAGGGCTGAAGTCACAGATTGATTAATGGCCGGCCGAATATATAATTCAAATTCAATATCCAACTGGACATGACTCGAAGGTTACAGATTATAATTACGCGGACAGAGGGGAGCTCATGGAGAGATCATTTCTCCCTTTCAACTTTGAACCCCTCATTAGCACTATAAAAAATGGGGCTTCCTACTTTACAAGGGGGAGAGACATGACATAATCCAGAATCCCAGCTAAAATTCTGAAACTTGAAAACCTAGAGAGAGAGAGAGAAAAAAAAAACAAACACTGATCCTTGGAGTCCTGCCTTATGGAACGAATTCAAGCAGCAACCCAAAATTCTGAGGTGACTTATTAGCCACAACATATGCAAAAACACATTCGACCGGACATATGTGTTGGGGTTTTCTCAAAGGCGCGGTCGGAAGTGTTGTTTGGGTGAAATCGTAACTTTAAAAACTTTTAAACTTATCAAATAAATTATTCAATATCCAATATGAATAATTCATTCATATTTCACCTAAACTTATTATATTTGATATCAAATAACAATATAAATAGTTTAGAAAACATCGCAAAATTTTTACGAAAATATTTTTATGTAAAATGGCATAAAACATGTTTTTGCCTGAACCGACCAACCAATATACATGGGGGCTGCCTAGGTCAGTCCTAATAGTACTTGGACAGTTCATGGACTGCCCAAACAGAGACCAGTTCGCTGTTTAGACAGCCGTCACCCGGTAAGCCAAAAACTCACCCGGTAACGCAGGTTTTTACCGTTTTCGCTTATTTTCACTCCGGAATAATTTCCGGTAATTATTCTAATGCCCAATACACATCCAATATATTTAAATAACATATTTTTCATCACCAAAATTCCATAATTTCTAGATCTGATCTGGGTGCCAAAAATATCATTTTTCATGCTTTAAATCCAATATTCTCAACATTAATCATATTAATATTTACACCAATCAAATCCACCACCTATGAAGAACTCAAGAAAAAATCTAGTAGTTACAAGAGTGGTCAGAACACTCTAGAATGGAAACAAGTCATCAAATGATAAAATTGAACTAATATTACATTAATATTATTCAATCTAACTTCACACATGAATCTAACCTCCAAATCCATCCTCCAAATCAAAAAGCCCCAAAAACCAAGAAAGAAAGTAATCATAGAACAATTTTAAATATTCAAGAACAAGAAAAAACTTTCTAAGCTTAAAATATTGAAGATTACCTCAAAATCTCCTAATTTCCTTAAGCTTTCTTCTTGATTTCATCTATTTCTCTCAAATTTCTTCAAGAAATATTTTGGGAGCTTTCATGGAGGTATTGTTAGTGTCCTAGATATGCCCAAGGTCTCTAAGTCATGATATTGTGTGTTAATGATCAAGAGAGTTGTGGAAAAACTTACATTGATCGGATGTTGGATTTCAAAAATTTTGTATGTTTGTTGGAAGCTCCAAGCCTTCTATGAGTGAATCCAACCCAATGGTGAGTTTCCCTATCACCTTCTTTGACTCCTTTAAAGTGCTAGCTTAATGAAATTTTGCAACAAAACTTCAATGGAGAAGGAAGAAGCTCACGGCAATGAGCAAAGGAAGAAGAGAGAGTTTCATGTGAATAGTAACTTGTTACACTTCCAAAGTTTACTTAATTAATTTATACAAAGGTTGAGTGTTGGTTTTGGTTTGAGTGTTTAATAAGTAAAGCCAAGCCTTACTTTCCAACAAATCAAATCCAAAATTCAAGCCTAACCACTTACATCACATGTCCAAAAGTTGATGTAAGTGAAGTGGATCCCACCACTTTCAAATTCTAAATTTAAGTCGGCTAACTCAACACGCAACTTCGCTCGGGCCCGGGTTCGTTTAATTCCGAACTAAACAAATTTTCCATCGCGACGTAATTAAATCCAATTTAATTAAATAATAATGCCTAGCAAAATTATTACGAAAGTCGCTTGCGAATTAATTCCAAATTAATTTGTTCGCCCGAATTAAAATCCAATTTTAATTCCGCATTGAAATCAAATTTAAATTAATATATCCAATATATTATTTAATCAATTAATTCCAAATTAATCGTATTCTCTCTTATATTAGAATTTTATCCTAGATAAATTCTTGCCGCAATTAATCCTAGATTAATTTTCTCTCTCTCATAATTAATACCAGATTAATTCTGTTCGAGTCAAATGTCATCGGTGAATATTTGGGAAGCGACCTAAGAGATCACTGGATATGTTGGCAGTAAATCTGATTGTCGGACTATCCGACTCGTACATACCGCGTGCCAGGTTCTCACCGATTTACAAGACATGGTTGGCTTCTAGCAAAGCACCGTGCCTACCCAATTCTACAGAAATATTCAACGAAGAATTTATAATCTATTTCAGGCATAGTATATTATGTAATGCTTATTATGATCCAGTATCGGATGTCACATGCTAGGCCTGGGGCTAGAATTATGTCTGCCCCGTACGAAGCATATATCGGATCACTAGCAACTAGTCTCTGTAATCGGATAATCATGATCTAGTCATATTATCCCGATAGCTGAAGCATATAGAGTACTAGTTCTGTATCCCTGCGTGATCATCTTCTCCATATAACTGAAGTGATACTTTCATCTTGACATCACATCTAATACAATACGATTCTCAGTAAACCCAGAAGAGGCGTACACAGAACCTGTTAAAGCCCCGGACGACCAAAACCAAAGCGCACTCATTGTCGCAAGTATTAGCGATGCAAGTCTCAGGTTAAGACCACATACACCTACCTCGATGCGGATTCCCATAGACACATAGCCATACTACCAATGGGATTCTGATGGGTCTATCCAGAGCGAAGCTGTTCCCGGTCCAACGGCTAACAGAACCTCCTATCACACTTGCATAAGTATCCAATACTTAAATATATGAGAACTATGCCATTAAGCTTCCATAATGCGCACAAGTGTAATACTAGTCTATTCCGCATTATCGATGTCCAGTCTCGACAATACTACGACTATTGATATTTAATGATTAAACCGTTCGTGGATTAATATTGTCTCATATCTTATTAATCTGGAACTAATCATAAGGACTTTTATCATTTATATATATTCAAGTAATCCAATTACAAAATGATAAAATAGCAATTTCCTTCGTCACATAGTTAATTTGTACAAAAACCACAATGTCTTTTACAAATAGTGATGCTATGGGTCATAATTGTCCAACAATCTCCCACTTGGCTCATAGCTAATCACTTAAGTATCTAACACCTGAACTATGTACATGTTGCTCAAACTTTGGCTGAGAAATATCTTTCGTCAGCGGATCTGTAATGTTGTCATCTGAAGCGATCTTTTCGATCTTGACATCGCCACGATGTATGATCTCACGAATCAGATGGAAACGTTGAAGTATATGCTTAGATCATTGATGAGACCGCGGTTCCTTAGCCTGCGCTATAGCCTCGTTATTGTCACAATACAAAGGAATAGGCTCAGCAGCTAACAGAACTACTCCTAATCCAATTAGGAATTTACGGATCCAAACTGCTTCTTTTGCTGCCTCAGCTGCAGCGATATATTCCACTTCTGTTGTTGAATCATCAACAGTCTCTTGCTTAGAAGATTTCCAGTTCACTGCTTTGTTGTTCAAACAAAATATATACCCAGATTGCGACTTAGAGTCATCTTTATCGGTTTGGAAACTTGCATCGGTGAACCCAGTCACCTCAAGTTCTCCATCTCCATAGACTAAGAAAGCATCATTAGTTCGTCTAAGATACTTAAGGATGTTCTTAACAGCAATCCAGTGACCATCACCTGGATCGGCCTGATAGCGACTGCACATGCTCAAAGCATATGAGACATCAGGTCGTGTACATATCATGGCATACATGATCGATCCGACTGCAGAAGTGAACGGGATCCGACTCATGTTATCTCTCTCATCTTGAGTTTTAGGACACAAGTCCTTAGATAGAGAGACGCCATGTGACACTGGAAGCAGTCCCCTCTTAGATTGATCCATGTTTAATCTCTTCAACACTTTGTCAATGTACGAGCTATGGGAGAGTCCAAGCAGCTTTCTAGATATATCACAGTAGATCCTTATTCCCAGAATAAAGGCTGTTTCTCCCAGATCTTTCATGGAGAATTTTAATGAAAGTCAAGCTTTCACCGATTGTAGCATGGGAATGTCATTGCCAATAAGCAATACATCATCAACATAAAGGACAATGAATGTCAGTGCTCTCCCACTAACCTTCTTATACACACAAGAATCATCTTCGTTTTGAATGAAATCATATTCTTTTATGATCTCATCAAACGTTGGTTCCAAGAACGCGATGCTTGCTTCAATACATAAATGGATTGGTTTCACTTGCAAACCTTGTTTGCATGTTTTGGCATGAAAAAACCGTCAGGCTGTTGCATATAAACATCCTCAAAAAGGTTTCCGTTAAGGAAAGCGGTTTTGACGTCCATCTGCCATATTTCATAATCGAAATATGCAGCAATAGCAAGCATTATCTGAATGGATTTAATCATGGCAACAAGTGAAAAAGTTTCATCGTAATCGACACCACGTCGTTGACGATACCCTTTCGCTACAAGCCTAGCTTTATACGTTTGTATGTTGCCATCAATGTCCGTCTTCTTCTTGAAGACCCATTTACAACCAATCGGCTTAACGCCTTCTGGTGAATCAACCAAAGTCCAAACTTGGTTGGTATACATGGAATCCATTTTGGACTTCATGGCATCTTACCATAAAGCGGATTCGATACCTTGTATCGCTTCCTCATACGTAGCCGGCTCATTATCCTCAATAAGATTAATATCTACATGAGGTGAGATCAAAAACCCATACCTCTCAGGTTATTTTCTGACTCTCTCTGACCTACGCGGTTCTTGTGTATTAGAAGATTGTGGTACAGTCTCATCCCTGATGAACTATTCGTTTTCGTGAGGGAGTCTGTGTCAGGAACAGTATCACTATGATTTTCATCGAGTTATACTATCCTCCCACTTACCACTGCATTTAGGAATTCCTTTTCGAGGAAAACCGCATGGAGAGCAACAAATGCCTTGTTTTCTTGTGGGTTATAGAAGTAATATCCTTTGGTTTCCCTAGGATAACCTACAAATAGGCACTTATTCGATTTGGGTTCTAGTTTGGTACTATCCAAACATTTAACGTATGCCAAGCATCCCCAAATCTTCAGGAATGAGAAACCCGGTTTCTTTCCTGTCCATATTTCATATGGAGTATGTCCAACAGATTTTGACGGAAACTTATTCAAAATAAGTATTGCGTTGTTCAATGCGTGTCCCCATAAGGAAATTGGTAGCTCAGTGCGACTCATCATAGACCTTACCATGTCTAATAAAGTTCGGTTTCTCCGTTCGGACACACCGTTTAATTGAGGTGTTCCGGGAGGAGTCCACTGTGAAAGAATACCATATTCTTTCAAGTAATCGAGAAACTCATTGCTTAAGTATTCTCCACCACGGTCCGACCGCAATGTTTTAATACTTTTGCTGGTCTGTTTTTCTACTTCGTGTCGAAACTCTTTGAATTTCTCAAAAGTTTCTGACCTGTGTCTCATAAGATACATATAACCGTAACGCGATGCATCATCCGTAAAAGTTACGAAGTATTCATATCCACATCTAGCCTTGCTAGACATGGGCCCATATACGTCACTACGAATAAGGGCTAACAATTTGGTGGCATGTACACATATACCACTAAAAGGCGTTTTAGGCATCTTGCCTAATAAACAAGATTCCCAGACATCATATGAATTAGGATCAAATTCGTCCAAGTATCCACTCTTCGAAAGTGTGGATATATGAGTCTTGTTAATGTGTCACAGACGACAATGCCACATATAAGTTTCATCTGTTTTACTCAATTTGAGCCTTTTTTGGTCATGTTATATGTTTGAGATTCATTTATATTCAAAATATAAAGACCATTATTAGCATCAGCTATACATATATCAAAATCATCTTTATAACAAAACACCCAGTGTTTCGGAATACAAAAGTGTACCCGCATTGGGTCAAACAAGATACATAGATAATGTTTCTAGTCAAACTATGTACATAATAACAGTCTGATAATGAAAGTACATGCCCCGATGGTAGTTCCAAAACATAAGTCCTTACAGCTAAAACAGCTACTCTGGTCCCATTTCCAACTCGTAGGTCAATCTCGCATGAAGCCAGTCTTCTGCTAATCTGCAGATCCTGCATATCAGTACATATATGAGTACCACATCCAGAATCAAAAATCTAATTTTTAAAACTAGAATTAGACATGTTTATTTCAATAACAAACATACCTGAAGTCGGAGCCTTGCCTGCCTCCACTTCATACATGTGTGCCTTGTACTCACGACAGTCACATTTCCAGTGACCCCATTTGCCACACCGTAGGCAGACATAATAAGATTTGTCATTTGCCTTCCCAGAAGACTTTGATGATTTGGCCTTGCCCTTTCTTTTCTTCTTATTCACACCTCCAGAAGCCTTTGGCCAAGCCTTGGCCTTCTGAGATGTCGAAGTGAAATGCGCATTGCGCTTCTTGCCCTTTAGAAGTTCTGGCTCTGCCTCTTTCAGCATCGCCATCAACTCTCCAATAGTCTTCTATTGGTTCATCATATTGTAGTTCATGATGAACCCGCCCCAATAGTCAGACAGAGACTGTAAGATCAAATCTATGGAAGTCTCAACCTCAAAGGTTATGCCCAGCTGACCTAGCTGTTCGATGTCAGCAATCATCTGCGACACATAGTGCTCGACAGATGTACCCTCTGACATGGGAGAGCGAAAGAGCTTCTTCTTCAATTCATACTTTTGAGATCTAAGGTTAGATCTATGAAGGTCCTTCAATTTCAACATCATGTTGTAGGGATCCAATCCCTTGTTTTGACGACGAAATTGAGGGGTCATTGTGGCAAGCATGACAGACTGAGCTGTTGAGTTGTCATCATTGTGAGTCTTCCAAAGCTTATGATCAACAACCCGCTCATGTTCAGGCTCAGACTCGAGAGGTCTGTCTATGACATAGAACAACTTCTCGGCTCCTAGGACAATCCTGATATTCATCTCCCAATCTGGAAAATTGGAGACGTTAAAGACATTATCGCCTATGACGATGTCTCTGACCCTAATCTTTCCAGTCATCTTGATTGCAATAGTCTAACTATTCAATCAAAGATATCAGGTATAGTCAAATGTAATGATTACTATAGTCCAACTATATAATCAAATACAAATGAAGTTATGGTACATTCCAACTATTCAAAGAAAATAATAAAATATTAGTCCAACTAATATAAATATATAACGACGAAAATATTTTAAAAGCGCGTATTTGACAAGTATTAAACGAAATTGCAAATCTAATACTGGTCTCCCACTATTTTCCTGCGAGCCTCTAACCCTCTGTCGAGTACTCGGGAAATCCAGTTTCCTAGTGGGTTAGGATCCCGTTAAATAACACACAACCTTGACTTTGGCCAACAAGCTGTATGAAACTTAACTAGGTAGATCTCTAAGATCATTTGGATCTCATCCAATTCCTAGATCCGGTAGGTGGACCTCCAAGTCCAAATATATATCCAATATATATATCCTAACCTTTTTTCCTCTGAATCAACTAAGCCTTGGCTTTGGCTCAACAAGCTTAATGATTCCTGTAAGCGCGACCCATTGACAGTGGGAAAGCTTCGTAATCCACGTCGATGTACATAAGTGACCTTGACTTTGGCCAACAAGTCACAACTGCCCAAGACATGCGATATATAACAAAGCCTTCGCGGTTTAAACACATCCGCGATGGACAATGATCTTGACTTTGGCCAACAAATCAAAGCCAATCTTGGATCTTGAGAGAGAACCATTCAATGGAAGGAAAACATTTAATGTTAAAGTGAGGGTTTTTCGCGTAAATTGGCATCCAATTTATTATCTTTGATTAGGTCTCATCATACACCCTTAAGCATGAATTCTAAAAGCATAATAAGGCGCGAATAAATTAATAATGATATACGGATGGATATATAACAAATTGTTCCTAGAACAAATCTCTCAATTTCCTCTCTCCCGCTAGCACTATTCATACTTCTATCCAATTACACAATACATTAAAGAAACCTCATTTACATTGATGGGAATTGGTGAGAAGAGAAATACAAAGAGTAAAGAGATGATAGGCTGGACACGCAGGTCCAATTTAATAAATTCTAAATTTATTACAATAATTTCCAAAATTGCTCTCACCCTTCTAATATCCATCTGATATACATTATTCATACAAATACATACATGTATTCACACAAAGTATGTTATTCAATCAATCTAATCCAATTAATTAATCTTTGAATTAATGACCATCAAATGTTCAAACAAAGATTTGATTTGCGCGAGTCCAACTCGTTTAAGAATAAATACTCAATGTACGTATTCTTGAATTATATCGAACTACAATTTTAAATCCAATTTAATTTGTATCCAATATTAATTCGTATTTAATTCCAAATTAAATAATTACACTTATTTTAGTGCCTTTTAGACTTAGATTCTAAATCTAATCTAAATGGGTCTCAAAGGCCCAATTAGTATCCAATACTATTTTAATTAAAGTCCAATGGGCTTTTAATTAATTCTTAAGGCATGGGCTTTGACCAATATAGATCCAATCCAAGATGCCAAGGCCCAATAAGGAATCACCCTTTTGCCAAAAATCAATTTAGGCCCATTAGGCCCAATTAAATTATTTAAAGGCTCAAAAGTCATATTTGGACTTTATGGAAATGGTTTTGGGCCCAATTGGATCCAACCCAATTGTCCAAAACCAAACTTGGCCCAACCAAGCCCATTAAGCCCAATTACAACAAATTTAGCCCAATCCAATTTAAAGACTAATATTTATTAACATAATATTCCAAATATCATATTAATTTTAATTAAAGTGTATTTAGTATAATTAATCAATTAATCTAATATTTCCAAAATACTAATTAATTTAACTAATCATACTTTACATTTCAATTCATGTCCAATACAAATTGAAGTAAAATAATTTATTCCAACATGCTTAGGCTCACAGCATTGACAAGAAATTATCAAGCAATTTGATTTCAATCCAATGAAATCAACATCTAACATACATTTCATGCCAACAACATATCCAATTGTCTAATTTTCAAAAAACCACCATGAGCATATATTAGGATAGATTCGGCCAAGGTAATAAATTTTTGGAAAATTAATCTAATTAATTTTACACAAAATTAATCATCCATAACTCCAAGTTATCATCTAATAACCAAAACCAAACAACCAATTTAGGCATTTGAAAGCTCAAAGCATAAAATCCCCAAATCAAGTATATAAACCCTAAACTCAAATCATGCTTAGAAAAGGCTCATGATACCATTGTTAGTGTCATAGACATGCCCAAGGTCTCTAAGTCATGATATTGTGTGTGAATGATCAAGAGAGTTGCGGAAAAACTTACATTGATCGGATGTTGGATTTCAAAATTTTTGTATGTTTGTTGGAAGCTCCAAGCCTTCTATGAGTGAATCCAACCCAAGGGTGAGTTTCCCTATAACCTTCTTTGACTCCTTTAAAGTGCTAGCTTAATGAAATTTTACAACAAAACTTCAATGGAGAATGAAGAAGCTCACGACAATGAGTAAAGGAAGAAGAGAGAGTTTCCTGTGAATAGTAACTTGTTACACTTCCAAAGTTGACTTAATTAATTTATACAAAGGTTGAGTGTTGGTTTTGGTTTGAGTGTCTCATAAGTAAAGCCAAGCCTTACTTGCCAACAAATCAAATCCATAATTCAAGCCTAACCACTTACATCACATGTCCAACAAGTTGATGAAAGTGAAGTGGGTCCCACCACTTTTAAATTCCAAATTTAAGTCGGCTAACTCAACACGCAACTTTGCTCGGGCCCGGATTCGTTTAATTCTGAACTAAACGAATTTTCCATCGCGACGTAATGAAATCCAATTTAATTAAATAATAATGCCTAGCAAAATTATTACAAAAGTCGCTTGCGAATTAATTCCAAATTAATTCATTCGCCCGAATTAAAATCCAATTTTAATTTCGTATTGAAATAGAATTTCAATTAATATATCCAATATATTATTTAATCGATTAATTCCAAATTAATCGCGTTCTCTCTTCTATTAGAATTTTTTCCCAGATAAATTTTTGCCGCAATTAATCTTAGATTAATTTTCTTTCTCTCATAATTAATCCCAGATTAATTCTATTCGAGTCAAATGTCATCGGTGAATTTTTGGGAAGCGACCCAAGAGATCCATTGATATGTTGGCAGTAAATCGGATTGTCGGACTATCCGACACGTGCGTACCGCGTACCACGTTCTCACTGATTTACAAGACATGGTTAGCTTCTAGCAAAGCACCGTGCATACCCAATTCTCCAGAAATATTCAACGAAAAATATATAATCTATATCAGGCATAGAATACTATGTATTGCGTATTACGATATAGTATCGGATGTCACATGCTAGGCCTGGGGCTGGAATTGTGTCTGCCCCGTACGAAGTATATATCGGATCACTAGCAACTAGTCTCTGTAATCGGATAATCATGACCTAGTCATATTATCCCGATAGCTGCAGCATATAGAGTACTAGTTTTGTATCCATGCGTGATCATCTTCTCCATATGACTGAAGTGATACTTCCATCTTGACATTGATAAGTGCATGAAAATATACTTTGAAACATCACTTATTCGGGTTTATTATTAAGTATTTAATTATATATTTTATATTTTTTTTATATATTTTTTTATCATTATTTTAATTTAGAAAGTATTTATTATTTAAATTAATTTAGTAATTTTATTATTTGTAGGAATCGGAAAGGAAAATCAAGGGACGAGAGTGGAAGCTTTAAAGAGAAAATCAAAAGAGAGAAATAGGGTGGGACAACTGAGGTCAAAAGAGAAACCTACGTGGGCCCAAATTATATTAGGGTTCAGTTTGTTTATTAAAAAAAACGGCCATGCACAGTCAGAAATAGGGTGGCTGCGTGAAAAATATAAAAGAAAGCGGTTGTGCACAAAAACGAAGAATAAGGAGAAAGCTTCGTGAAGCAGCCCTTGCTGTTAAGGGTGGGTAAAAACACCGACCGAACCGAACCAAATCGCAAATCGAATCACACCGGATCGAATTTACGGTTTTTTTTTTCTAACGGTTCGGTTTGCGGTTCGGATTGGCCCACCCCAAACGGTTTACGGTTCGGTTCATGAGCTAATCTGAACCGCACATGTTAAACCGAACCGAACCATTATAATTAAAAAAATTATATATTTTTATAAAAAAATTTGTATTTTTCTTTTAATTTTATTTTATGTTTTCTTTTTATTAGTATGTTAATATTTTTATTCTTAAATTTGTTAATATATTTATTTGTTAATACTTTTGTTCTTCAATTTATTTGTTAATACTTTTATTCTTAATTTTTTTGTTTTATGGTAGAATCATTATTCTTGAAAGTAAGATGTTGGATTTGTTTCTTAATTAGAATGATGGTATCATCATTATTCGAGGTAATTTTTAAAAAATACAAGAATTAATTGTGCCTCATTTTTCAATCCTTTATGGAGTGCATGTGTTCCCTGGAGTCACAACTTACACCCTATCACTTCATACTATTTGTTTAATAGACTAGTATTATTTTTTTCACTTAAGTGGAGAAAAATTTGTTTTAAATATAATAATCTGTAAACCGAACCGAACCAATACGTAAACCTCTGGTTTAAAAAATTTTCAATCCGAACCAAACCGTTATTTAATGGTTAGGTTTGAGAGGTAAAAAATCCGAACCGTAAAATATGATTTGGTTCGGTTTTTAGCAAAAACCGAACGAAACCGAACCGCACCCACCTCTACTTGCTGCGCAGAAAATAAATAAACAAAGCAAGAAAGGACAAAGGCTGTGCGTGAAGGATATAAGGACAAAGGCTGTGCGCGAACAATAAAGAAGGCAGAAGCAGTGAGCTCAGCCGCAAGCAGAGAGAAACAATAGAAGAAATCAGAGCGCAGAAGCCGGGACGCGGAGCCGTGATAATTCAGAACGATATGTTTCTCCAATCCCAGGCTATTTTTATTTCTTTATGGGGAACTAATCTCCTAGGCAAAACTAGGGATGAACCCTTGTGTTTGACTTCTATTATTTATGTTTTTGATTCCTAAAAGTACATTTTAATCGTTTAATAAAATTGATGTTTATTGTTCTTTGTTATCTCTCGATTTATTAATCCATAAATTGTGTTTTGTCAAATCCCATATAGATCCAGTCATGCTTCTTCTTTGTGTGGTTTGCGAATTCAGTTGTGGCTGGTAAAAGTTGTTTTGCGTGTTGGTCTTCTGCTGCAGTATTGCCTGAGGTTATATTGTCGACGTTAGATAACTCGTAATGATGACTTTTGTGTGTTGTTAACATAGGGAAAATAATCATCAATTACCTTAGAATTTAACATGAGTAGAATTGAATATTTTCCGGTTCTTGGTTTGGGATGTGAAACCCTCAACTGAGTAATAACCGGAATTAATAACTAAATATATAAGTTTGTTGCAAGGGGGATTCATGACGCTTTGCTGTTTATCTCTGCTGATTCTCTTATTATCTTTTCATTGTTTTATTTATCTTTACTTTAATTACAAATTTTATTGCTTTATTTTCATTAAGTTACTGTTAACGTTTTTGTTTGAGTAAATTAGTTCATGTAACAATCTCTCTGAGGAATCGATACCCCAGCTATATTGCGATAACCGTGAGTTATTTTTGGGCGTAATCAAAATTTGGCGCCATTGTCGGGGAGACGGTTTACAACTTAAAGGAGTAGGTTTGCTTGTTCAACAGTGAAGCGGTAACTTCGTTCCTTATCTTTTTTTTTCTTTTTTCTTATTTATTTTAATTTTTAGTTTATTTTTTTATTTATTTTATTTCAGTTTTTGTTTGAGTTTAGAGTTTAATTTTTAGTTTATCTTTTTTTTTTTCTATTTTATTCTTGTTTCCCGTATCAATTGAGCTTTGATTGCATGTCTAGACGTAGAGATAGATTTGGTAGATTTGTTAGGGCTGAAGAAGAAGACTCAGACTCTGACAACATATTTGAAAATCTTTTTGCCACACCCTCCGCATCTAGCGCACATAATATGAGTGAATACAAGAGACCACCCAGGAGGACTCTTGAAGAGTACCTCCACCCAACTCGCACAACTACACCTTCGTGCATCATGTTTCCCCCTAATGCACCACACATAGACTTTAGGCATGGAATGATACAATATCTTCCAACTTTTCACCATTTAGAGAGCGAAAATCCTTATGTGCACATTAGGGAGTTTGAAGAGGTAGTAGCAACCTTCCATGACCGGTTTGGAACCACTGACATAATTAGACTTAAATTTTTCCCTTTTGCCCCTAAGGATAGAGCTAAGGGCTGGTTGTATTCTTTAAGACCTGGGTCAATAGGATCGTGGGGCGAGATGACTCCGGAATTCTTTAATAAATACTTCGCGCACCATAAGACGAATGCCCTAAAAAGACAAATCTCCACCTTCTCCCAGAGAGACAGTGATACCCTTGATCAAACGTGGGAGAGGTATAAGGAGTTGTTAGCTAGTTGTCATCATCATGGATATGAGAGTTGGCACTTAGTAAGTTATTTTTATGATGGTCTAACCCCTAGAGAGCGCCAGTTTATTGAGACTATGTGTAATGGTGAGTTTATAAGGAAAAACCCCGATGAGGCATTTGATTATTTAGATGAACTAGCTGAGAAATCTCATACATGGACTGGACCAAATGCCCTGGATAGCACAGATAAGACAAACCCCACTTCTTCTAGAAAATGCCTACACCACTTTAGGGAATATGATAACTTTAAGGCACAAGTTGAGCTATTAACTAGACATATATGAGCCTTAAAAGCTAAAGATAGCCAGACTATACATGTAGTAGATCACCTAGCCCAAGAGTATCCTGCATATGGTGGGATGAGGGAAACTTATGAGGAACAATGCCACACCTTATAGACATACAAGAAACCTTACACCACCATATCCAGATACCTATAACCCTAGTTGGCGGAACCATCCCAATCTTAGTTGGAGACATGAGTCTCATCAGCCTAGTCAGACACCACTACATAGAGGTTATAGTGCTCCCCAGTATCACACACCTGCAAATCTTAGGAATTCCCTAGAGGATAGTGTGCAAGCATTTGTGGAGGCCCAGAAGGTAATTGTGGAAGCCCAGAATAAAACCAATCAAAAGATTGAGTCATTGATAGCTCAGATCGCTGAAGACCATAAGGAAATTAGGAGTCAGATCTCTAAATTGACTAATGTCCTGAGTGTGCAAAAATAAGGAAAATTCCCATCCCAGACTCAACCTAATCCACTAGGTCAGCACATGGCACATGCTAATCATGAGGTATCCAGTATAAGAGGTGTTAATGCCATAATCACTAGGAGTGGTAGGGAGGTAGGAGTGAATAATACCTCTAACATTATAGAGGACCCCAATGATAGTAGTGCAAATACCCCTCAGGAAGAACAAGTGCCACATTTCCAAGTTATAGTACCTTTCCCACAAGCACTTAGGCCTACAGTGAGAGTCACAGATCTAAATGTTGAAAAACAATCATAGGGTGAGGGTGAGTGTCATTACTAATACATGCTAGAAACAGTCCAGCCAGAAACAGCTTCTCTATAACCTGAATTAAATACTCCCTGAGCTGAAACTGGTCCCAAATAACCAAAAATTGAGAAAAAGGAAAATTAGGGTTCATTTAAAAATGATACAAGGGAGATTAAAAAGGATGTTTAGCCAATTTTTTCTTATGAGCAGCCAAAAATTTCAACAATCTCTAGATCCTGGAGGATCAATGGATAAACTGCCACAGCTAGACAAGCATTCTCTCTCATGCCTTCATCAGTTCGCTAGATGGAAGCCACCATGAACAACTTAAGTGGTTACGCCTGGCTGAAGACATTAAACTTAACGCTAACGGGGAGGCAACCCTTGCATCTGTATTTTATTTATTTTATTTTATTTACTTTAGTTTTATTTTATTGTGTGCTAATCGCATGTTTTATTTTTATTGTTTGTATGAGTGTTTATGCAGGAGTTAGCACAACCTACACAGCCACACAACTAAAGTCTCACCGGTAGGAACCTGATCAACTTCGCACCTGGTAGTGTTGTTCCTTAATCATTTTCTTTATATTTATCTTACATTGAGGACAATGCAAGTTTTAAGTATGAGGGTGTGTATGCAAGCACATGATAATACTTGTCATAAATACATTCTATTGTTAAAAAAAAATGTTTTGTTTTGTTTTGAGTCTTTGATAGTTAAACATAAGTCCAATAATGATTGTTTGTTTTAGGGTGAAATCTTAGAAACAATAAGTCCATTAATGCACTTTTATTTAATGCTTTGAGTAGTTTATCTATGTTAGACTCGTAAGCACTTAATTATGGGTTTTTGGTAGTGAAAGCCTGAGTAGTTAGCAAGGTGACTAGTTGAAGAAATTGCATGTCGATGAATGAATGTTTGCTTAGATGTCTATCCTGATTTGCTTGTGTTATTATGTGTGGTATGATTAAAAATAAAAGAAAAAGTCTTAAAAGAAAGAAAATAAACCACCTATAACCGATAAGCGTGAAGCGACCCATGGGCGAGTATTAGGACCACCATGAAGAGAAATGCTACCTTAAAGGATAGGTGTGTTGAGAAAAGAGAAAAAAAAAAGGAAGAAAAGAAAACAAATTCAAAAAGAAAAGAAAAAAATGAGACAAGAAAAAAAAAAGAAAAAGAAAAAGAAAAAAATCATACCATATTGAGCACAGAAAAGCAACTACAGAGCCTAATTGAGATGTCTAGGTTGGTTTGACCAATCGATCCCAATTTTTAAACGAAATCATTGAGTTGGCTTACCTAGGAATCAAGCTGTGAATAAACCTTTACATACACACACTGTGAGTCTGGCTTAGATGATTTATTCAAAGACTTGGATTTGAGTTACATTGAGTACTTTGAATGTTCTCTGGTTTCATTACTAGGCATTCTTTGAGGACAAAATTATGTGAAACTATTGGGACTATTTAATTTTTATTTTTGCATGATTGTGTGTTTTAAATGACGTTTGTGGGTGTCGTCGCTGTAAGCCCTCACGAGACTATAACTCGTCCACTAAGGACACCTATGGGTTTAAAGGCTTGTTGCATACACTAAATGCAATCGTGATTTTTATTTGTTCAGTTTAGTTTTTATTTTATTTTTGCTCTTGAATTGCTAGGGACTAGCAATAAGCTGGTTGGGGTTGTGATAAGTGCATGAAAATGTACTTTGAAACATCACTTATTCGAGTTTATTGTTCAGTATTTAGTTATATATTTTATATTTTTTTATATATTTTTTTATCATTATATTAATTTAGAAAGTATTTATTATTTAAGTTAATTTAGTAATTTTATTATTTGTAGGAATTGGAAAGGAAAATCAAGGGATGAGAGTGGAAGCTTTAAAGAGAAAATCAAAAATAAAAAAAGAAGAAAGAACAAGTGGGGCCGTGAAAGAGAGAGAGAGAATGGGCCACATTCTTTGACCAAAACCAAATACACAAAAGCTTGCTGCTTGAAAGAGGAATTTTGGAGAGAGGAGTTGCAATTTGACCAAAAGAAGAAAAAGCCATGCACGTGAGCAAGAGAGTGGCGTGGACTACTGAGGTCAAAAGAGAAACCTACGTGGGCCCAAATTATATTAGGGTTCAGTTTGTTTATTAAAAAAAAGGCCATGCACAGTGAGAAATAGGGTGACTGCGTGAAGAATATAAAAGAAAGCGGCTGTGCACAAAAACGAAGAATAAGGAGAAAGCTGCGTGAAGCAGCCCTAGCTGCGCAGAAAAATAAATAAACAAAGCAAGAAAGGACAAAGGCTGTGCGTGAAGGATATAAGGACAAAGGCTGTGCGCGAACAATAAAGAAGGCAGAAGCAGTGAGCACAGCCGCAAGCAGAGAGAAAGAATAAATCAGAGCGCAAAAGCCGGGACGCGGAGCCGTGATAATTCAGAACGATATGTCTTTCCAATCCCAGGCTATTTTTATTTCTTTTATGGGGAACTAATCTCCATAGGCAAAGCTAGGGATGAACCCTTGTGTTTGACTTCTATTATTTATGTTTTTGATTCCTAGAAGTACATTTTAATCGTTTAATAAAATTGATGTTTATTGTTCTTTATTATCTCTCGATTTATTAATCCATAAATTGTGTTTTGTCAAATCCCATATAGATCCAGTCATGCTTCTTCTATGTGTGGTTTGCGAATTCAGTTGTGACTGGTAAAAGTTGTTTTGCGTGTTGGTCTTCTGCTGCGGTATTGCCTGAGGGTATATTGTCGACGTTAGATCACTCGTAATGATGACTTTTGTGTGTTGTTAACATAGGGAAAATAATCATCAACTACCTTAGAATTTAACATGCGTAGAATTGAATATTTTCCGGTTCTTGGTTTGGGATGTGAAACCCTCAACTGAGTAATAACGGGAATTAATAACTAAATATATAAGTTTGATGCAAGGAGGATTCCCGACGCTTTGTTGTTTATCTTTGCTGATTCTCTTATTATCTTTTCATTGTTTTATTTATCTTTACTTTAATTAAAAATTTCATCGCTTTATTTTCATTAAGTTACTGTTAACGTTTGTGTTTAAATAAATTAGTTCATGTAACAATCTCTCTAAGGAATCGACACCCCAGCTATACTGCGATAACCGCGAGTTATTTTTGGGCTTAATCAGACATCACAACCAATACACTACGATTCTCAGTAAACCAAGAAGAGGCGTACACAAGTATTAGCGATGCAAGTCTCAGGTTAAGACCACATACACCTACCCTGATGCGGATTCTCATAGACACATAGTCATACTACCAATGGGATTCCGAGGGGTCTATCCAGAGCGAAGCTGTTCCCGGTCAAACGGCTAACAGAACCTCATATCACACTTGCATAAATATCCAATACTTAAATATATGAGAACTATGCCGTTAAGATTCCATAATGCGCACAAGTGTAATACTAGTCTATTCCGCATTATCGATGTCCAGTCTCGATAATACTACGACTAGAGATATTTAATGATTAAACCGTTCGTGGATTAATATTGTCTTATATCTTATTAATCTGGAACTAATCATAAGGACTTTTATCCTTTATATATATTCAAGTAATCCAATTACAAAATGATAAAATAGCAATTCCTTTGTCACATAGTTAATTTGTACAAAAACCACAATGTCTTTTACAAATAGTGATGTTATGCGTCATAATTGTCCAACAGGTATATTTCGACCAAGGGAGCTTATGAATGAGAAATTTTTTTTCTCACTTTAAATATAAGGCTTGGACGAAATTAGGGGCAATATGGTCATTTTAATTTATTTAATCACATTTAAAGAATGCAAATTCAATTTGAATTCTTCAAGCTTAAAAACAAAATCATGCCACTTGTTACCAATAATATCTCACCACTTATCATACTAATTATGACTTATGGATAAGGTATTTAATTTCTAATTATTTAATTATTTAACAATTAATTAACTAATTAATTAATTAATATAAATATCTATATATATATATATATGTATTTTTATTTATATTAAATAACAAAATACATATATTTATGACATGTATCAAAATCTTAGTTGACAATTAATTAATATGTATCTAATCAAATTTTGTATCAAATACAAATATATATTAATTATTAATTGACCAAAATCACATAATGCATGTATTTTCGTTTAACCGTTTAAACGATTCAAATTAACTCATTTAATCTGGTGAAGTATTATGAATAATCTGTATTATTCATAACGCGTTGCCCAAGTACTCAACGAGTACACTTCATATTGTGGGACTCTCTAAGTTTAGGTTTATCCATCACAGAATCATATCCATCACATAATCAAATTTCGTGTCCATAATTCACCCACTAGTAAATTATGACGACCACGGATAATCTCGCTAAATTATGCAAGTCGAGGTCATTGCATACGTATAATCCCTCTGTCACAGGCTATCAATATTATACCGGGGATATAAATAGGAACGTCAAATCCCTAAGATATAATATAGTCGACTTTAAAATTTAAGATCTCTAAATAACATTCGGAACTCGCTTCCGAAGTATACCACAGCCATGAATTTACTAGATCACAAATATGTACATGATACCTATGCCATGTACACAGGACTGACAGATTCTATTTGATACTCAAAGGATATCATGAGCATCAGTCTACACCCAACGAGCAGGCGGAGGTCTGATATAAATAGATCGTTGACATGAATACAATCAAAGTGTGGAGGATGTCTCATATATCCACAGTGGTATCTCAAGTCAAATGATTACTATGGTACTCGACTCGAGAAGATTCCTATTGACATTGGTGTACCATCTATTAGAAAATCTTCGGTGAGTCGTTCAGTGTTTATCAAATAAATACCTACACGTCTATACGAGTCTCCCAAGGCTCATGGTTCATTAGGATAAACCATCGGACCAAGTCTCGACATACGACATGTACTGGTCTCAGTGGATTTTACTAATCAACCCGTGTCAGTAAATCTTGACCAGGAACTTTATTTGAGAATATACAACTTATAGTGATGCTTCCCAATGTCAATTACAAACTACGTTGTAAATCCTGGGGTCTTTGTCTAATATATATGTATCACTAAATCAGATTTAGTTTCGATCTAATCATAATTAGATCGAATACGTATAATTAAGTAAGTAATATTATGGAAAAATATATTGTTTGTATTCATGAATCGGGCATAAATACGATCCAGATTGGCACTCCGAGCATCAACCCTAACAATTTCTCCCACTTGCTCTAGTGTCAATCCACGGTATCATATACACATGTCAATATATATCGCATACTCATGGCCCTCAAGAGTTCACCTAGCACTTAAGAGGTAGGCAATAACAAGTAGGTCTGCTATAACATATTGAGTTTGTCCAACAAACCCAATCGTTTCCCTTTGCCAGCATCATTCATATTTTGTATAACCTAAGTTATACATCAATAGGACTTAGATGCGACATCAATATTGTGCTACATCTACTGAGTTGTCTATGTATTTAGGGATCAAATCCAAATACTATGAGACAACCGCAAGCACATCACTAATATCAAAACTTTTAATCTATAAGGTCACTATGCAACTTCATAAGTTACAACTAATTCCACTAATATGGTAGAATCAACTGTGACACTCCCACTGCATCTTTTCTTACTCTATATGACATAGGCCATCTAATGTCATAATTAGACTCAAAACTAATCTGACCCTAATGGTTGCGGATTATATTCTCCATGAATAAGAAACTCGTTCTTAATATCTCAAAGATAACAAAGAATATGTTTTAAGACCCATCCTATGGTCTATATGGTATCAAAATAGCTCATAACAATTACAATTAAATTGATATCTTTAATCACACATAATATAGTATTAATTATGCCATCATCCTATGATGCATAAAATTGACTAGACATTCTAATCAATATCTATTTCGACAAAGAAATCATCATTTACGAAAGATAAATACTATATACAAGAGACACACTAATTGTCAAACAATTATACTAACTGTCAAACAGTTACACTAACTGTCATACAAATAGTCTTGCTGTCTATTTATTAGATTATATCTAATGCACGGCTAATGTGAGTATCTCACAAGTTTTTTTTTATATCATATATAAAACTTTATATCGAATATAACAAAGACTACTCTCATTGCTTTCATTAAGAAAAGAAGACTTAGGTAAATCTTTTACCTCACAAACATCGCATTATTACATTAATAATGATAATGTCGTTAGGATATACAATACTAGAAAGAAATATGTACGCTCCCACTAACCCTACTATCATATATGTATTCTTTATGTTCTGATAAAATCAGACAATCTGACTAATATCAAAATTAGAGAACACATATTTTTGGAAAGCTCATCTGAGTCTACAATAGGCTCTATAAGCTGGTAGATCAAACTGTGATCTTAACAGAATACAAACTCTAGGGCCATTCTAAAACAAACTCTTCAAGCAAAGAAATCACAATGGATCTCTACTTCGAAGAGACCATTCAGGAACGCCACTTTGTATTCCTAGCTAAAATACATAGTTTAATATCAAAATTAACCAAAAGATCCTTAATTGTTCAATTAGTGTGACTAGAGACAACTTTCCTCAGAATTTACAATAGATTGCTGAGTATAATATTTCTCACTTTCATACTATAAAGGTCAAACCTTTAATAAGCTCACTTTACTTTTGCTTTGGAAACCATTTGCACATTTTATGAATGATTCATAACGAACGCTTAATCAAGTTCAAAACTTGATTGTACTAAGCTATGGACAATCTTAGATCTATGGTTCAATGCTAACTTTCGAGATCGATATCAAATATCGCTCCCACTATAAGTTATAAGATAATTTTCTTCGATAAGAAAACAACAGAATCATTTAGTATCAAATACTTCGCAAATGAATCAGACATCCTATTGGACTTATATGAAGATGTCTAAGAGTCTTTTCATCTTATTAATTATGTGTTTCCATTTATAGTTTATCACTCTCACATTTAACTTCAATAAGTCAAGTCTTTTCTACAATGGTCAACATCCGATGTTACACACTAAGTAATAAAATAATTTTATTACTCGAGATCGTAGAAAGATATTCTATCAAATAGAATACAATATTCTATTAAATGGAATAAATGATAAACTTTTACTTGTACCTCCGAGACGCAAGTACTTTTCAATTATATAATCATTATACAAAAGAAAGATTCAAATCTCAAACTTTTCAAGATTCGAATTTTTTACCTATACATATCATATACATAACTGTAGAAACAAATGGAACCTTAATTAAACGGATGAATTAGTATTACTGGAGCATATCCCCAAGAGTATTGAAACTAATTCGGTAACAATCAATATCAAACCAATCAAATCATATAAGATTCGATTTCTCCCACTGATCAATTCCATCATGATGGAATTATAGAAGAATAATATTGAGTAAAAATCATACTTATTGAATAATCTTAGAACTAATTGCCATAAATTCATATGTTTGATCGTATCAAACATCTTTGAATAATTCAAAGACTCATAATGAATTTTAAAGAACAGTTTTCAAAACTTCAAATCGAATATCTTAGAACCAGTCAAAATATTCTATCCGCATTCATCAAAAACATATTGAAAGTTCTCAAACCATTCAAGACATTTAATATGTGTTCTTTTAGAAACACGTAACTAAGTCATAACAACTCTTTAACTAAGTTACAAAGTAAAGAAAACTATCCAAGGTAATTTATAATTCATTAAACTACATACATCTAATGTATCAGTTTAATAAATCTTATGCTCCAATGACAATCATTGGTTAAATGAGATTTAATCATATTCCCAAATACAATATTCATTAAATGGATAAGGATATGTGGTGTGGTCTTGTATCAGACCATCCTTTACCATACAGAATAAACATCTAATGCTTAAATGATAAATTCTCATAAAGCATTGTTCTAAGTTATTTACTAAATCGAATATTTTTCTTAATGTTTATCCCTTAATCATTGACACTACTAGTCATATTAAAATGTGTAACAACTGTTTATAAAGAACAAATAGCTATCCAATAGTTGCAAGTTCTGATATCAAGTATCAAAACAATCATTAAATAATATTTTAAATAACTAGACGAAAGATCTTGTATCTAAAACATATGGTTGTCGTATTTTAAGAATCAATATTCTCTACACACAACTATACACATCTCCTTTCTTTAGCTTTATAATTTACCTTCAACTATTCACAACAATTACAAATAATTGATTAGCAAATTGTGTCAGACACATTACCTCTAAAGGTCACTAAAGCCAAGAAACGTCATTATCAGATAAACACATACCTAATGGAGTTTTCTTAATACCAGTTAAGAATCTCGAGACATGAACTAATTCACATCAATTCTTACTACAAAAGAAATTATTCTCTCTACATAATGATATCCTAAAATGGATATCTATTTAGATTATCTAATGTGACTTAATAACTAAGTCACTAACCATCTTGATTTTTCAAGAAAATCGGAACAACAGTTCCCAATGGTTTACACTAATGTAATAATATCCAAGCCTACTCTTAATCTAGAACCTATTCTAGAAAACTACAATCATGAGGGAAGTCAGAAAATGTATATGAAATATGCATGCAGTAGATTAAAAGTTTAGTTCTATTAACACTATAGAATAAGGAAAACATAAGCGGTAATTTTCATAATATTACATACTGCCTTAGTTATGGATTTTTAACCCAACAGTGTCTCCCATTATTTTACGGAATACCGTAATCCCCAACGGAAATGAGAATTCAATAATTAAATCGAATTCCATAATGAAAAGTAGACCCCGTGAATATATTTCGACTTACAGCTTTGGCACGTTCTCGCCTACGTATATTCACAGGTAGACAACTCATTGTCAATCACACTCATTGTGACTCCTGATTTTGGTCCTGACCATTTCTCGTTGTGATAACTTTGGCATGTTCACAGGAGGCGTATCAAGGCTTCACTTGTCAGTGACAAACTCAAGTTACCGATGTAGTCTTGACAGCTTTGGCACGTTCAGGATTTCTACTTTCACTTGAATTTGTCTCTTGTCATATAAGTTCTACCGTCGCAAATGAACTACCATAAGCCATAACTGCACAACTTTGGCACGATACAACTATAACATCAAGAAAATACTAAAATTGGGATTTTCCTAATACTAGTCACTTTGTACTGACAAGGCGGACCAATAAACAAGTATTCCTAATACTAGTTACTTTAATGCCTTATTTAACGGGGATTTTCTTATTGTCAAACAATCTGAAATTAATCAAATTAATTTCACATGCATGTGGAAATAATAAAATTGAATTAAATATCATATATCAAGCATGAAAAATGTAATGGATGGAGGATCAGACTCGCTCTGATAATAATTTTGTTGGGGTTTTCTCAAAGGCACGGGCAGAAGCGATGTTCGGGCGAAATCGTAACTTTAAAAACTTTTAAACTTACTGAATAAATTATTCAATATCCAATATGAATAATTCATCATATTTCACCTAAACATATTATATTTGTTATCAAATAACAATATAAATAGTTTAGAAAACATCGCAAAAAGTTTTACGAAAATATTTTTCCGCAAAATGGCATAAAACACGTTATTGCCCGAACCGACGAACCAATACACATGGAGGCTACCCAGGTCAGACCCAATAGTGCTTGGGCAGTTCATGGGTTGCCCAAACAGTGACCAATTCGCTGTTTGGACAGATGTAACTCGGCAAGCCCAAAACTCACCCGGTAAAGTCGTTTTTTTACCGTTTTCGCTTATTTTCACTCCGAATTTTCGGAAATTATTCCAATGCCCAATACAAATCCAATACATTTAAATAACATATTTTTCATCACCAAAATTTCAGAATTTCCAGATCTGATTTAGGTGCCAAAAATATCATTTTTCATGCTTTAAATCCAATTTTCTTAACATTAATCATATTAATATTTACACCAATCAAAGCCACCACCTATGAAGAACTTAAGAAAAATTTTAGGAGTTACAAGAGTGGTCATAACACTCTATAATGGCAACAAGTCATCAAATGACAAAATAGAACTAATATTACACTAATATTATTCAATCTAACTTCACACATGCATCTAACCTCCAAATCCATCCTCCAAATCAAAAGGCCCAAAAACCAAGAAAGAAAGAAACCCTAGAACTATTCTAAATATTCAAGAACAAGAAAAAAACTTTCTAAGCTTAAGAATATTGAAGATTACCTCAAAATCTCCTAATTTCCTTAAGCTTTCTTCTTGATTTCATCTATTTCTCTCAAGTTTCTTCAAGAAATATTTTGAGAGCTTTCATGGAGGTATATTTCAACCAAGGGAGCTTATAAATGAGAAAACAAAATTTTCTCACTTTAAATACAAGACTTGGACGAAATTAAGGGTAATATGGTCATTTTAATTTATTTAATCACATTTAAAGAATTCAAATTCAATTTGAATTCTTCAAGCTTAAAACAAATCATGCCATTTGTTACCAGCAATATCTCACCACTTATCATACTAATTATGACTTATGGATTAGATATTTAATTCCTAATTATTTAATTATTTAACAATTAAATAACTAAATAACTAAATAATTAATTAATATAAATATCTATATATATGTATTTTTATTTACATTAAATAATAAAATACATATATTTATGACATGTTTCAAAATCTCAGTTGATAATTAATTAATATGTATCTAATCAAATTTTATTTCAAATACAAATACATATTAATTTTTAATTGACCAAAATCCTCTAATGCATGTATTTTCGTTTAACCATTTAAACGATTCGAATAAACTCATTTAATCCAGTGAAGTATTATGAATAATCTGTATTATTCATAAAACGTTGCCCAAGTACTCAAAGAGTACACTTCATATTGTGGGACTCTCTAAGTTTATGTTTATGCATCACAGAATCATATCCATCACATAATCAAATTTCGTGGCCATAATTCACCCACTCGTAAATTATGACGACCACGGATAATCTCTCTAAACTATGCAAGTCGAGGTCATTGCATATGCATAATCCCTCCGTCACAGGCTATCAATATTACCAGGGATATAGATAGGAACGTCAAATCCCTAAGGTATAATATAATCGACTTTCGAATTTATGATCTCTAAATAACATTCGGAACTCGCTTCTGAAGTATAGCACATCCATGGATTTACTAGATCGCAAATATATACATGATACCTATGCCATGTACATAGGACTGACAGATTCTATTTGACACTCACAGGATATCATGAGCATCAGTCTATCTACAATGAGTAGGTGGAGGTCTGATCTAAATAGATCTGTGACGTGAATGCCATCAAAGTGTGGAGGATGTCTCATATATCCACAGTGGAATCTCAAGTCGAAGGACCACTATGCTACTCGACTCGAGAAAATTCCTATTGACGTTGGTGTACCATCTATTAGGAAATCTTCAGTGACTCATTCAGTGTTTATCAAATAAACACCTACACGTTTATACGAGTCTCCCAAGACTCATGGTTCATTGGGATGAACCATTGGACCAAGTCTTGATGTACGGCATGTACTGGTCTTAGTAGATTTTACTAATCGACCCGTGTCAATAAATCTTGTACAGGAATTATTTTTTGAGAATCTTCCCAATGTCAATTACAAACTATGTTGTAACTGTGCACTACGTTGTAAATCCTGAGGTCTTTGTCTAATATATACATATCACTAAATCAGATTTAGTTTCAATCTAATCATAATTAGATCGAATACGTATATAAAAACAAGAGGTGTAGCCGTTAAGTAAATAATATTATGGAAAAGGTAATTGTTCGTATTCATGAATCATATATAAATATGATCCGAATTAGCACTCCGAGCACAAACCCTAACAATATGCACTTAATGGAAATATATGGCTGGCTTCTCTGAAGTTAAGCTAGGAGCTATGCAATGCACATCCTGTTTACCTGCAACATTAATATTATTTCTATTAATATGTATGATTTTGATCCATGTTATTGTATTTTCATTTAATATAGTCTGTTTTGTATTATTTAGTTACATACACTTAGTTATGTCATTTTATTACTTAAAATGTCTTGTACAATGCGATTATTTTACTGTTCTTTGGATTTTTAAGATACATGTGTTTAGTCTATTTTTTAGATGTTAGGCATAGCTCGATTTATTTCTGTTAGATATCTGAAAGACATCCGACCTGACTTATCTCAAGTCCAACCGGACATTGCTGATATCCGACCGTAAGATCCATGTGGTATATAGAATGGAAATCCGAACATAAGTTTCATAGCCAATTCCGAATGAAAAGTAATATGATTCGTACTCTAGATAATGGACAGTAATATGGCCATTTTGTTTATTCCATTACTGTTATATTTAAATGCATGTTCGACGTATCAGCTTATTGTATTTTTTATTAGAACTGTCCTTATTACATATTTACTGTTTTAATTACTCGAATATCATCATTCGCTGGTCATTACGTTATCCTACTTCTGTATTCATTTTCATGACATTATTTTACTTGTCATTATGATTTATATTTTTGGATTACATAGTACATCCGATCAAACTTTCGGTAAGTCCGGCAGAAAATTGAATATTATATCTGATCGACCATGGCCATGTCCGGCTTGGCCTTTCCGAGGCCAGACCCATTTGAGGCATGCTCTAAAATATTTTAATTGTCATCTCATTATTGATGTAGTTTTCTTATGCATTTAAACTTTATTTGTTTACTGTATTTTATTATTTTTTATAAACTATACTACATGTGACTGTATTATGAGATGTGAGGATACCTCATTTGAGCATAAATATTATACTAACATCAGTAAGGGACCATTTTGAACCCAAACGGGTTTACGGTCGAAACTTGCGAGGGTTATAGTGTGGCTTTAAATCATTCATAATATTTCATGCTGGGTGGCAACTCCTTTATTTTTAGGTTAGTCCCCTTGTTGAGTTATCTGTACTCTCTACGGGACGCGAGTCCAACAGTTTCGTGATCGCCGGCATCATAGGCATAATAGTAAACCCCGCTTCGCTCATAGAGTCGCCTTGTCGATTGATGCTAAAATAAAATTTAACTTCACCAATAAATAGTGACGCTAAATATTTAACATTTAGTGTCGCACTTTCATTTAGGAATGCTAATTGTTGAAATTAAAAAAAATTGGATTTTCTCTCCTTACGTTTGGCGTCGCTATATGGCGACTCCAATAATATAAGGTTGATATTTAGCGCCGCTACTATTTGGCGATGCTAATGGTACATAATTATTTTAATTTTTATAAAAGTATTACATGTTAAAAAATTATAGATTTTTTTATTAAAACTTTAATAAAATGTACAAATTTATTAATCACTATTAAATGTCTGCTCGGTTTCATCATCCAACGTAAACTCCCCTTCGACTATATCTTCTTCTCGGTCATCATCTTCTTCTTGGTCGTCATCCAAGTTTTGAATGATCTCAATAGCATCAATGTCATCTCATGTAAGCTTAATACTGACAAAATCATTCTAGACAATATTTGGCAATTGAAAATTTTGCTCAGCATCGTCGTCGTGCTCAGCATTCTCTTTGAAATGATCATTGGTGGTATTTTTTTCTCTTAAACATCTCAAATACCCCTCTAGTTTAATTTTCCATGACTTTCAATCCATTTCAAAATTTTGGGTCATCTAGATAAATGACAAGACGTGCTTGATGATAGAAAATATATAAATCATCTTTGTACCAAGCATGTTGAACGTTGATCGACGTTAAATGGTGATGGAACTGAATTCTCCTATTTTTAGGATTAGTGTCAAACCACTTGCATGCGAAAATGAATTTCTGAAGAATAAGCCTGTAAATCAATTCAATAACTCCTTGCAAGACACTGTAAAAAGTCAATAGTATTGTTACCAGGGTCTCTTAGAACTGTAATTCCATAATTTTATACCACCACAATGTCCTGAAATATTTAACAGAAAAACTAATATGATATATAGTCATATATATATATATATATATATATATATAGACATGAATTAATATTTATACATAAAATCTTATATTTCTATGACGTACATCCATCTGAAGTGGACGATACCTCATTTACATCATTCTGCTGGTAAATACATTGCCAGGTGAACCATTACATCAAACAATACAAGTGGAAGTATCTGTTCCAATTGAAAAAGAATGAGGATGATTGCTTGCTCAAGTTCATCAATCACCGACGTGGTTAAAGTCCTCTTACATAATTATTTGAAGAAATCATACAAGTCCAATATTGTGTCAAATATTTATGGTGGAAGGAACAGACGAATGCCCACGAGAAGAAAATATTCTCGAAGCACATGACCAACATGACTCTTCAATCCAATTATTGTGTCATCTCTAACACATCTTTCTATATTTTTTGCAGACCCATAGGAAAATTTTACTATTTGCAACCACTTACAGAATGACTTTCTTTCAGCCGAAGTTAGGATATAACAAGCAAGTGGTTTGACACAGCCTCTAGGAGTCGATCGTAAGTGTAGATATTTACGAATTTCCATATCTTACAAGTCCAAACACGTATTTTCAGTGTCTTTTTTCCTCCCCGAAATATTCAACAAGATGCCAACCAAATTTTCGCATATGTTTTTCTCAATATGCTTCACATCTAAATTATGTCGCAGACTCAGACTCCCCTAATACTCCATCTCAAAGAAAATGCTCATTCCCGTCCAATTCAACTCTTCGGGTTGATTTATGAGATGATAATCTTTATTATTAGGATACTTGCTGGGCGTGGTATTTGCGAGTCTCTGATGTATTACACTTGTGCGCGTTATGAGGGCATAACGACATAGTTCTCATATATTTGGGTATAGGATATTCATGCTAGTGTAATAGGAGGTTGTGTTTACCGATGGTACAGGAAACAGCTTCGCTCTGGATAGACCCCCTCAGAATTCCATTGGTAGTATGACTATGTGTCTATGGAAGTCCGAAATCAGGGTAGGTGTATTTGGTCTTAACCTGAGACTTACACCACTAATACTTGCGACAATCAATATACTTTGGTTTTGGTCATCCAGGGCTTTAACAGGTTCTGTGTACGCCTCTGCTGGGTATATTGAGAATCGTAGTGTGTTGGGTGTGATGTCAAGATGGAAGTGTCACTCCAGTCATATAGAGATGATGGTCACGTAGGATACGGAACTGGTTCTCTTATGTACTGCAGTCATCGGGATAAAATGACAAGGTCATGTATATCCGATTATAGAGATTAGTTACCAGGCATCCGACATGTGCTTCGTACGGGGCAGACACAATTCCAGCCCCAGGCCTAGCACGTGACATCCGATACTGGATCGACATAAGCAATACTACGTATACTACGCCTGATATAGATCGCTTATTCCTGTAAGCATATTTCTGGAGAATTGGGTAGGCATGGCACTTTGCTAGAAGCCAACCTTGTCTTGTAAATCGGTAAAAATGTAGTACTAGGTACTTACGTGTTCGGATAGTCCGACGACCGTATTTGCTGCCAACATATCCGGGGATCTCATGGTTCGCTTCCCGAAGATTCACCAATGACGTATGACTCGTACTTTAATTAATCTGGGATTAATTAGAGAGAAAATTAATCTGGGATTAATTACGGAGATATTTTATCTAGGATAAAATATCTCTGTAAGAGAGAGAGCGATTAATTTGGAATTAATCGATAAAATAATATATTCGATATATTATACAAAATTGGATTTCGACGCGGAATTGATATTAGATTTTAATTCGGGCGAATGAATTAATTTAGAATTAATTCGTTAGCGACGTGAATAGTGATTTCACTAGACATAATCATTTGATTGCGTCGCAACGGAAAATTCGTTAATTTGGAATTAGCGAACCCGAACCCGGGATTATTTGCGAGCGCAATCACATTTCGAATTCGAGTGCGACACGCAAGTCACATCAAGCCTCAAATCATTCGTCAATCGATTGATGTGATCTCTAGTCACTTTGAGTGATTTGTCAACATGTCATTGTGATTTATGGAGGTAGTTGGCAAGCATTTAAGGCTTGACTTTTTGAAAATAAAAAAGGTGTATATGTCAATTGATTTTAGAAATCAATTTATCTAATACACATTTTATCTCTCTCTCTCTCCTAACTCCTTCTTCTCTCTCGGCCTTGGAGGCTTTCTTTCTCTCTTCACTGGTTTGGTTAAAACCGTGAGCTAGGAGGAAGAAATGAGTGATTTTGTTGCAAAATCAAGGTGCTAACACACATCGGAGTCGTCCATAGGTGATAGGGAAACCCACCCGCGAGCTAGGGATCATCAACACAAGCTTGGAGCTTGCTTAGAGGACCACACATGGCCGAAAATGGAGAAGGACAGCAGCTCACTGCCGTGACCATCCAGAAGGCAGAAGTTGATTTTTTGTCTTCACTCGCGTCGCTCAACCGATCATTGTGAGTATTCCGTAACTCCGTGATGTATTCGCATGTTATTTTCATTGCTTGAAATGATCTTGGGATGCTTAGAGAATTCCAACAGCTTTTGCATAATTTCGTATTCTAGGTTAGTAAACCAATGTATTACACAAACATGAGATAACCACTTCATCTTTAAAAGATATTGGAAGGATTCATAACCCTGGATAGTTTCTTAATATTGAATTTTCCTTTAGTTTATTTTCGCGCTGTTTAATTTACTTGTTTTAAGTTTAAAGTCACCATCCAATCAAACAACCAATCTATTAGATACTCGTAAATATTTGACTTCATAAATTAATAGCTTAGATATTAAGTCCCCGTGGGATCGATACATTTATACTACTTGAACGATACATGCGCTTGTGTTATATGCGTGTGATTACGCCGATCATAGAGTTATGCTAGGCCCTGGAAAATTGGCTTAAAGTCATGACTCCCAAGACCCAACATTGCGACGCGTAGGAATCAAAATCTCACTGCCTCGAGCTTGAATGGGGGAGCATCGTGATGCTCACGAAGCGTAACGTGCAGAGACTCTACCTCGAGTCTGATTAGGTGGGTGTCACGACGTGTAGTGTCTGATGTCGTAATGTGAAATAGAGCATGCTCTCTGCCTATGACTATTTGCATGGGCGTCACGACGCGCCAGACCCGGCGTCGTGATGCGATACATAAAAGGTTTCGTGTTATTCCACTTTCATCTTAGAATTATATAGGCCGCCCTAGGGATTCCTTGTCAGCGTATTTACACGCAATATATCATGTCATAAACATATAACATCATGTAGCGACAATAGTTTCGAAGCATATCCCACGAATTATTTTCTAATTAAGTTATCAATTATAGATCATCGCAGGAACTGTAAATTCCTTCGGTGAAGTAAAGTAATGCCAATTAGATCCAAAAATCTGAGTGGACCTTTTTCTCAAGATGATTTTGTTAGGTTTTCTAGGTCAAACAAGATCAAATTAAGCTATGAAAAGTGCGAATACATCAAAGTAAAGTTGTGGAATACTCACTTTGATCGGCTTTTATGATGCGAATAACAACAAAAATTTTCCAAGTGGGAGATTGTTGGATAATATGACCCATAGCGTCACTATTTGTACAGATCACGGTGTTGTTGTACAAATTAACTATGTGACAAGGAAATTGCACTCTCTTCATTTGTGATTAGATCACCATATATGTATAAATGAAGAGAGGTCCATATGATATGATAGTTCCTGGATTGAGATGATATGAGACATTATCAGTCCACGAAGGATTAATCATTAAATATCCCTAACCGGAGTATTATCGAGACAGGACATCGATAATGCGGAATAGGCTAGTATTGCACTTGTGCGCGTTGTGAGGGCACAACGGCATAGTTCTCATATATTAAGTATTGGATACTTATGCAAGTGCGATAGGAGGTCGTGTTTCACCGATGGTACGGGAAACAGCTTCGCTCTGGATAGACCCCTCGGAATCCCATTGGTATTATGACTATGTGTCTATGGGAGGCCGAAATCAAGGTAGGTGTGTATAGTCTTAACCTGAGACTTGCATCGCTAATACTTGTGATAATCGGTATAGACTTTGGTCTTGGTGGTACAGGTTTAACCGGCTCTGCGTACACCGCTTCTGGGTTTATCAGAGAGTCGTAGTGTATTGGTTTGTGATGTCGAGACGGAAGTATCACTTCAGTTATAGTGGAGATGATGTCACGCAGGATACGGTATTAGTGCTCTTAAGTGCTGGCCGGCCATCGAGATATTATGACAAGGTCATGTATTTCCGATTATAGAGACTAGTTACCAGACATCCGACATGTGCTTCGCACGGGGCAGACAATTATCCAGCCCCAGCCCTAGCACGTGACTATCCGATACTGGGTGATATACACAATACCTTGCGTATACTACGCTTGATACAGATCTATATATCCTGTAAGAATATTTCTAGAGAATTGGGTAGGCATGGCGCTTACTAGAAGCCAACCTTGTCTTGTAAATCGGTATAAACGTAGTGCGCGTGTACGGTACTTACTGTTCGGATAATCCGACGACCGTATTTACTGCCAACATATCCGGAGATCTCATGGGTCGCTTCCTGAAGATTCACCAATGATGTATAACTCGCACTTTAATTAATCTAGGATTAATTAGAAGAGAGAGAAAATTAATCTGAGATTAATTGCAGAGATATTTTATCTGGGATAAAATATAATTAAAGAGAGAGAACGATTAATTTGGAATTAATCGATAAAATAATATATTCGATATATTATAAGAAATTGGATTTCGACGCGGAATTAAAATTAGATTTTAATTCGGGCGAACGAATTAATTAAGAATTAATTCGTTAGCGACGTAAATAGTGATTTCGCTAGGCGTAATCATTTAATTACGACGCGACGGAAAATTCGTTAATTTAGAATTAGCGAACCCGAGCCCGAGAGTGATTGCGAGCGCATTCGCATTTCGAATTCGAGCGCGGTAAGCAAGTCACATCAAGCGTCAAATCGCTGGTCGCATCAATTATCAAATCACTTGTCACTTTGAGTGATGTGACATGACATGTTGTTACTTTGATAAAGTGACTTGATGTGAATAGTAAAAGTGATGGGTAAAAGGTTAAAACATTGATTGTTTTTGCCTTTTGACTTTTTGGAATATGAAAAGGTTTGGTATATATATTTTATTTATTTTTGGAAAATAAATGAATAATATCTTACATTTTTTCTTTTTTCCTCACTATGAAATTCGGTCTTCTCTCTCTCTTGATGGACAGTACACGGTTT